>JANIJH010000007.1:766539-777786 GCA_024520975.1 Erythroxylum areolatum | reverse complement strand
AAAGCTCCCCCCGCCATTGACGGATCTCCCATCAGAGGAGAGTGTCAAGGGTCCGAAGAAGGACCCCGGAAAAGACAGAAAAAAACGATGGTCAAAGGACAAGGATAGGGCAGAAACAAGGGAAAAAAAGGGATTAGCAAAAGAAGGCACTTGTCAAGAAGAAGATGATGATGACACTGGTAAACTCTCTGGTCGCCATAGCTCGTAACGTTCAAAAATACAACATAAGTTGAAGAGAATAGTTTATAACATGAGTGGTTAGTAAATTTACCACTCAAGTTAAGATCCCAAGAGATAGTATCCTCATTTTCAGTATGTTGGAGTACAGGGAAGTGAGCCACAAGACAGTGGAAGCCTCTGAAATTTCCTTACCATTCACAATTCACAATTCACAATCAAGAGACCTTAAGATCTAATGGCATTCTATTTCTTAACCTTAGAAAATCCAAATGTTATATAAGAGGGTTGCTATCAGTGACGGAGCTACGTTATAAGGGAGGGGGGCCATGGCCCCCCCTTTCAAAATTTTTTTTTAAAAATTACTTATATAATTAATATTTTTAAAATTATAAATATAAGTGGCCCCCTTAAAAAAAATTTTACATTTAGATGTTGGCCCCGGCCCCTCTTTAGAGTCGAGTCTGGCTCCGTCCCTGGTTGCTATCTAACCAGTTTTCAAATCATAGCCAAGTCTTATCCCCATTGTCAATTTTGTGTTTGATACAAGGATAAAAAAAATGTCTCTTAGTTTCATCATTTGCTTTAGAATATAAGAACGCTCTTTAGAATAGTCAGTTTGCCAAAAAAAGGTATCCTTCAAAAAAGGTATTTGTGAATCCATTTGATTCATAATGCATTGTAGTTAGTATATAATCTTCACCTTCTATTTACTTATGTCTCCTACTTTAGTTGATTCTACTTCAATGGTTATTAATGTTATTTTAGTTTTTATCACTTAAGTGACTACATGTAAAATTATAACTTAAAGTATAGTTACAAGTGACATGTATATGAAAAGTTGGTTAAATTTTTTTTATATAGATTCCTAAATAATCTTTATGGTTGATGCTGGTTTTTGTGAATCGTGTTGATATAAGATCTGGTGATACTTTATCAACTAAGACCCATGATCAAGGTGTTCATTCAACTTTTCCTTCAAGTAATTTTGAGACTCACATTATTCAAAGGAAGTTGAAGTAGCAACAAAGTGCCACCCATAATATAGTAGAAGAAGTTTGATGAAGTATCATAATTCATCAATCCCTCTCGAAGGGAATTACTAAATATATAGAAGTCATAACCATTGGAGTGAAATCTCAAACTAAGATTATAAGAATAGAAGAAAAAGGAAAAGGTCTAAGAAAAAAGAGGATTTTCTGGTAAGATCCACAAAACTCATAAGCAAAGTTTCTAACTTTTTCTTTATATATAATGTTTGCTTATTTCTAAGTGAAACGATGGTAGAAAAAGGTGAAATTAGAGCATGAAAGATTTAGAAAATTATACTTATGCCTTATCTTTAAATAATTAAAGTCTCACTGGGGATTTGTTTACTTGGTGTAATAACTTATCTTTAAATAATTAAAGTCTCATTAGGGATTTGTGTACTTGGTGTAATAACAAGAAAGTTACAGCTTTAATACCAAAAGAAGCTTGATAGGGTCCTCAAATGTCCTCATAGCTACCGAAATTACTTCATTCTTGGGTAGGTTTTGTCTAACCTCTGACAATCTATGTCGAGTATACTGCAAAATTTACCTAACTCTGCACACTAAAATTTCTAGTTATGGTGAGTCGGGATCGAATCCACAGGGAAAGTTTGGTTAATTTTCGTAACGAAATTAATTGATTCAAGGAAAATATAAGGAGGGTTTTTGGATTTTAAGCAATTTAGAAATTAAAGTAAAAGTAAATTATCAAAAACAAATTAAAACAAGCAATCGAAAATGAGAAAAGTGTCAAATATAACTAAGATCTAGTTCTAGTTCCATCATCCTAACGTCTTTACAAGTCTCTTCGGATTGTTGATTTGAGACTAATAGAATGTTCTACTGATCTCGGTTTTTCCTTAGGTTGTGTTTAATCAAGATACGATTGATAATTAAACCTAACTTAACATAACCAAGATATGATCGATAATTAAACCTAACTATCGAATAACCTAGGATACGATCTCTAGATTCAATTTGGCAACCGCATTACGAATTAGAAAACGATTAATATAGGCAGTAACTTCACACGTTCAGGTTATCTAACCTAAGTTATGTTGTTTATAACAATTAACAATCATTATAGGCTACTCACAAACAACAAAAGTAACGATTATATATTACATTCAATGTTTTAGCAACAGGTTCGAAATAAAATAATCAAAATAACTTATTAAGATAATTCATCCCAAAACTCAATCAAATCAACACCAATAACACAACAATCTAAACAGAAATTACAACCTTAAAATAATAAAAGTAGCTTAACCATGACTTGACGTCGATATTCCTGTCGAACCAGTGTTGAGAAGCTGGCCTTCCATCTCCAATTTTATACTCCAAGAATCAACTTTTGTAGCATCCATTGGTGTTGAAAACTAAAGAGAGAATGGAATACAATAGCTGCTGTCCCAGCTTTAGTTATCTCGATTATTCTCCTTGAATCTCCAAGAGAAAATGTTGAAGAAGCTGTTGTCCACGCTCCTCTCTTTTGCTTCAGCCAGCCTTCACACATGCATATTGGAAAGCTAAAAAATGCCAAATGAAGAAGGTCTTAGTGCAGCCCTCTCCCCTACTCACGTTTTGCTTCACGTCACCTTCAGTTCTCTCCTTAACCAGGCCCCAAACTCCTCATTCTATTCTCCAAAATGTAGCAGCCAACAAGCACTTCACACCTTAGCCTCCACTCACATTTTTCTACCCTTCCTCTTTTATTAAAATCGAAGACATGATAAAGTTCTGTCCACCATTTTCCTCTTCTTTGTTTTGTGAGCAGCCTACAGCTTCCACTCACCTACGGTTCTGCCTCCCTTTCCTCAGCATACAACTGATACTTGCCTTATTTATTTATTCAAAAGCTACGTCCAAAATAAGGCAGCTAGGTTTAAAAGGGACGTAGGATAGGTGTCTTTCAAAATAGAAGAGAACAAAATATCCTTTGGTTACTGTCTTTGATGGTGTCCATACCATGAGTATGATGCTCCAGCCCTCCATGTGCAGCTATCCACCATCCATCATATGCCTTTGTTTTATACTTAAAAAGCTATGTTAAGTGGACGAGTAGTGTGTGTGTGTGTGTGGTGTCTCACTCATGTGAGACACCATGCAATCCCATGCACTAACGTTTTTATAGCCATCCCACATTTTTGTATCAGCCATCACTCTTACTTGTTTTCTTTATACCTTAAATGATAAGTTAAAAGTGGAATGGATAGCTAGCTTTCTCTCCACTACTCTTCACTCTCAGTTCTCCTTCCTTTGTCTAGTCAAAGCTAGGTTATTCATGTTAGAAATGGACAACAAATGGAAAGCTTGCATGATTCACGTGAATGAATTCTTTTGTAACAATATTTACTCACGTTGCATGGCTATGAAATTTTCTGGATGCTAGTGAGCTATGTTGACAACATTTTCTTCATGTTCTTTTCATTTTCTTGTCTTCTTCTTGCTTTAATTTTCTTCTTCTTCATGCTCCATGAATCAATAAAGCATGGAAGTTGAGACGATGGCTTCAATGGACATGCTTGCCACTTTAGTTCCTTCACTTCCGAAATGTACCTAAGATCAAATATGAGCTAAAGTGAGTATCCTAAGCATTTTTTAGGCATTAATCACTAAGTGTAGTGTATCAAATAAATCAACATTTAAACACATATCAACTTTTCCCACACTTAGCTTTTGACCGTCCTCAGGCAAATTGATAAAATCAAAATCACAAACCAAAACTTTTATTCATTTTCCATATTTCTTAAGAATAGATAACCATAAGTAAAGATGAATGACTTTCAAAACCTATAGCAAAAACTCAGTATTCAAAGCTTACGTTCTTGATCAATCAATTTTCACCACCCTTAGAAACTGAGTAATCTAGAAGTAGACTTGGACAAAAAGTGTTTAAATAAGATATTTCCATTGGTACACTCAAACACCATTCATAATCAGAACAATCCATAACTTTGCATATGATTTCATTTCTCCATAACTAAAAGTCACATGCATAATTATGAATCAAAGGACTTTTCTAGGGTTGTGATGTGGGTAAGGATAAGGTGGGATGTATTTTGGATAATGTAGTATAAAATCCATCAATCTAGTGAAGCAAAAGTAACATTTAATGAGATATCAACCACGTAAGTTAACATTCATTCAAAACTAGGTACCGTCAGTCATGAAAAATGCAATAACTATGTTTCACAACTCAATTTAGCTCTCATACCCAAAGGCATATTAACATATCATAAAAAGTGCTCTATCTAAAACAACATCTGCATCATATGCAATATATTCGAACACCCATTCAATACAACTTAAGGATGATAAACTATTAATTAACAACTTTTCACATCAATTATATTTCCTCATTGATACTTTTTATTCAAAATCACTTTTTCTTTTTTTCTTACATTTTTTCTCCTTTTTTTTTCAAAAGTAGAAGTGATAGAATCTACATCAACATAGTATTCATAACATGGAATTTTACAAATATAACCAACTCGTATGTATGTAACCCCCACACTTAGGCTTTTGTACAACCACATTCATTAAGAATTACCAAATGCTCCACTAGCTTTAAAACTTGGGTAGGGCATTTGGTTAGGTGCATATAATGTGGTTTATATAAAAGAAAAGGATAATAAAGCTCAAAGGAGGTTAGCAAAGGAACATTCACATAGTTGGGTAGGCTATTTAGCTATTGTAGCTCGTAATTAATAAAGAATGCTTATTCATTTTCATAAAAATGCATATGATAAAAATATGGTCTCGAATAGAAAATCAACACAAAGTAAGGGTGTATATATCATGAAGGTCATATATAACAAACAAAACAATGGGACTAATATAGATGTGTCAGTTTAATATGGCTCAAAATCTCAGTCACCGCTCTTCTAAGAATAATGCATATTAACAAATCACAAGAGCAAAAGTACATGCCAAATTTTGCTATGAATTTTATTACAATTCACATTCTAATTATGACTAAATAATCTTGAAAGCAATAGAAAACAATACAATTTTTGATTTTCTTTATTTGATTTTGAAAACCACTTAAGAAGTCACATAAGCAACAATTAAGCTCAAAAACATGCATAAAAACTAATATACCCCACCTCTACACTTAAAACTTACATTATCCTCAATGTAAAATCAAATGCAAGAAATGGAGCAGTTAATAAAAATAGCAAACGTGAAAATGTAAAAGACAGAAATTAACTCCACTTGAGTTGCCTCCCAAGTACTGCCTTTGTTTAACGTCATCGACTTGACCTCCAGTTGTGTCTATCAAATGATACCAGTCACATCCTCCATCATCAACACCTCCAAATCCTCTGTTTGGAAGCCCTCATAATACGGCTTTAAGCGACGACCATTCACTTTTAATGTCTTATCAGTTTAGAGGCTTCGTATCTGCATTGCACCAAAAGGAAAGACATTAGTGATAACAATCAGACCAACCCAACAGGAAAGTAACTTATCTGGAAAGAGTTTGAGTTTGGAATGGTATAGCAACACTTTTTGGCCCACCAAGAAGCTTTTCTTCGAAATCATCTTATCATTAAAAGCTTTCATCCCCTCCTTATATATCACTGCATTTTGATATAACTCATTCCTCATGTCTTCCAACTCTTGAAGTTGTAACTTTCTATTCACTCCTGCATCATCCAAGTTCATGTTGCATCTTCTAATAGCCTACTATGCCTTATGTAGTAATTCTAAAAGAAGATGACATGGATCCCAAACACTAGCCTATACGGCAACATCTCAATTGGTGTTTTATAAGTCATCTTATAGGCCCATAGTGCATCTTCCAGTCTTCCGCTCTAATCCTTCCTATTGGGCTGCACGGTTTTCTCCAAGATTAACTTGATTTCTCGATTTGAGACTTCAGTATTGCCTATTGGTTTAGGGATGGTAAGTGTAGAAACTTTATGTATGATGTGATATTTTTTAAACATTGCTTCCATCACCCTTTTGCAAAACAAGGTCCTTCTGTCGCTAACAATGGCTTTTGGTATCCTGAGCCTAGAAAGAATGTTAACCTTAACAAAATCTGGAACAACCTTTGCATCTTTAGTCTTAGTGGCTTTGGCTTCCACCCATTTAGAAACATAATCAACTGCAAGCAATATACAAGTAAAGCCAAAAGATTGAGAGAAAGGTTCCACAAAATCAATGCCCAAAACGTCAAAAATTTCACAAAAAAGCAAAATACTTTTGGCAATTGATCCTTACGGGATAGGTTATGTAATCGTTGGCATCTATCACATGATTTGCAGAAGGTATACGCATCTTTGAACAATGTTAGCCAGTAGAAGCCGCTCTCCAAAACTTTATAAGCTATCTTTTTCACTTCAAAATATCCTCCGCAAGTGTATGAATGGCAGAAGGATAAAATTGATGATGATTCATTTTTCGGTACACATCTCCTGATTACTTGATCTGCATAGTGCCTCCAAAAATATGGTTCATATATAATACTTTTCTTCACTCCATAGCTTATCCTTTTGAGCCTTTGACAAACCAATAGATAATTCATTAGTAACCAAAAAATTAACAATGTTGGCATACCATGGTAGTGTTGCATTAACAGAAAACAATTGTTCATCTGGAAAGGTTTGTCATAGGGGGATATCATCTTCTTCCTTAATTAGTTGGCTGAGATAGTCTGCCATCACGTTTTCTGCCCCCTTTTTATCTCTGATTTCCAAGTCGAATTCTTGAAGGAGGAGAATCCATCTGATCAGCCTTGATTTTGTTTCCTTCTTCGTGAGCAAGTATCGTAAACTTGCATGGTCAGAATAAACAATCACTTTAGCACCAAGCAAATTCATTCGAAACTTTTCCAAAGAAAAAACCACAGAAAATAGTTCTTTTTCAGTAGTGGAATAATTCAATTGTGCTTCGTTTAGAGTCTTGGAAGCATAGTAGACGACATGTAAAGCTTTTCCCACTCTTTATCCTAGAACTGCCCCCATTGCATAATCACCTGCATTGCATATGATCTCAAAAGAGAGGTTCCAATCCAGTAGTTAAATCACCGATAGGGATGTCAGAAGCTCCTTAACTTTGTTGAATGCTTCCTTTCACTTCTCGTCGAACTCAAAAGAGACATCTTGTTGAAGAAGTTTGCATAGTAATACGGCTATATTCGAAAAGTCCTTAATGAATGTTCGATAAAAATCTTCATGTCCATGAAAAGAACTCACTTCCCTTACAATAAAGGGGTAAGGTAAAGAAGAAATAAGATCAACTTTAGACTTGTCTACTTCAATACCCTTAACAGATATCACATAGCATAAAACTATACCTTGATCCACCATAAAATAACATTTTTTCCTAGTTCAACACAAGGCTAGTTTTTTATAAATTGTTCCAAGATAATGATAAGATTCTCAAGAGATTCATCAAAATAAGATCTATACACACTAAAATCATCCATGATACCTTAATAATCTTCTCAACATATTAAAAAATTATTACCATACACCTTTGGTACGTGGCGGGTGTGTTACATAATCGGAATGGCATCCTTCGATAGGCAAACATACCAAATGGGCATGTAAATATGGTCTTCTTTTGATCTTCCGGTGTGATCGGAATCTAAAGATAACCTGAAAAACCATCTAGAAAGCAATAATAGTCATAACTAACCAATCTCTCAAGCATCTAATCAATAAAAGGAAGGGAAAAGTGGTCTTTACGAGTAATAGAATTTAACTTTCTATAATCAATACATACTCGCCACCCGGTTTGCAATCAGGTGGGAACCAACTCACCTTTTTGGTTTGTCATAATGGTAATTCCAGACTCTTTGGAACCATCTAGATAGGACTGACCCACTTAATGTCAGAAATTGGGTAGATAGCCCCAACATCGAGAACCTTTAACACCTTCTTCTTCACAACTTCAATCATTGGAGGATTCAACGTACGCTGAGCTTGCAATATGGATTTTGCATCTTCCTCCAACAAAATGTGGTGCATGCATATGGAAGGACTTATCCCTTAGATATCTGTGATAGTCCACCTGATGGCCATCTTATTCTTTCTTAACATTCGAACCAACCTCTCCTCTTGATTTAAAGTCAACTTTGTCGAAATGATAACTAGGAGAGTCTGCTTATCTCCCAAATAGGCGTACTTTATATATGTAGGGAGTGGCTTCAATTCCAATTCTGGTGCCTGCTCTTCAGAAGGTAACAACTTCTGGTGAGCTTCAGGTAGTTATATAAAAGCTAAATTTTACCTTTTTGGAGAGCTTTCCAATGAGTCTAAGGGGGTTGTCATTTTAAAAAGCTCTTCTCCCATCTCAATATTAGTGATGGCTTCTACTTCCATATCCTCAGTTAAAACCATTTCCAAATGGTCCCTACAACTTAATTTAAACATTCCCTGCACCAAAGGATCAATCACATCAACAGAAAAAACATAGTGATCATCAGGAGGATGTTTCATGACATCAAAAATATTAAAATAAATCACTTCCCCATCAAATTCTATTGTGTAGCACCCCCTTATCGCATGGTACACAACGAGACATCCGAAGGTCATTCCGGCACATATCCTACGATAAGGGCACGCTACGTTCGATTACTATATTCACTTCATATGGCATGGTATCATAATTCATTTATAAGGTATCATAAGAAAATCACAATATTTTAAAACCAACTTTTTCCTCATTTCATATCATAAAAACTCAATTGTCTACATTGTGACTTTCAATAGTCTCCATATGTGCATCGTCAAAACCTAATACAATAGTACTTCATGATTGAGGAAAATATGTACAATCTAAGTAATCTGTCTAAAAATCTCAGCTGACTGACCTTTAAGCTATGACTTCTCTTACCAATCACAATTTACACGGTTGGTAGAGCCTCTCAGTAGCTAGAGTCGTCTCTTGGTCCTGAAAAGACAACGTTACAATTTTGGTAAATTTTGCGAACTCAATGAGGTAACCATCATCGATGGTCCACTCAATTCATGCAACACATCAATTCACAAAACAATTATTTCACAATTTCGCATTTCACATGAGTAACACAATTTCACTAAAGCATATGAAATTTGCATTTCACTCTATCAAACATTCTTCACAAGATACATATGAAATGTTCATGAGTCACTTTCCAATTATTACGTTGTTGTGACTGAGTGCCTGAACTGTCCCGTATTCAATTTGGATACCGGGCTCATTAATAACTGTCCCTTATCCGATGAGGATATAGGGCACATTACACATTGAGCCTGAGGCTTTGAAACGCTTGTGAGCTCGAGGCTCATTTTTTTATTCGTTGAGCTTTAAGCTCTGATAATTGGCTACTCTAGTCACAACTCCTATTATCTGATTATGCGTTCATGAATGGAATGCATGTAACACAATCAATCACAATATAAAGCACATATTCATTCATTATTTAAGACATAATTATAAGCAGACAATAATTGAGAGAAACCGTCTAGGTTACTCACAAATTGCTCCCGAAGCTAATGCCTAGAAGTGCCGACAACGTCTGGAGGATGACGTTCCAATTGCTCCTCTATAACAAATAACACACACACATATATCACAATTTGCAAAATTTTGCATGTTCATTAATGCACATGTATGAAATGAATTATATACAATGCATGTTCATGACAATCCTGGGTATCCTTCCATCAATGTCATCGCAAAACAATCAAATATCGAAACTCACTTAACTGGCATTTGTTTGCAGGGTTTATACCTCAACAAACCATGTGAATCCAATTTCATAACCTGAGGAGTCATTCCATATTTTTCTCCAAACTCTGACTTTTGGGTCTATTGTTCTCGATCGTTAAGAGAATGAAAATAGAGAAATTTGATAGTACTCACTTATAGAAAAGTGTTCTTCTATGTCTTATCTTTTTAATGACACCAAAAGCATTCAATTTGGTTCAATAGTGTGGAAGTTATACTCCAAATATCTCCGGACTGCTTTTATTCTGAGACAGTACCCTATACTCAACTTCCATCCATAAATTGAAACTCTTAGATTCCGATTCAGAATCTGATTTCTTCATACAATTTGTAGCCCTATATTTCTAGTTTACTACAAATCAAAAATCATCTCATTTAGAACTCTACATATCAAGATATCATCAAAATACTGAAGTATGTTCAGTAGAATAACACCAATTCATACTATCTAAGGGTACATCCACTGTACCCGTTCCACTTTTTCACTCAATCTTTCTCAATTTGATTTATAAGGCTATGATTTTTGGTAGAGATGTAGACCAATGTCTTATCAGTCCAATGGTTCAAGAATCAAGTCATTTGGATGTCTAGAGAGGAAGTTATGACCAAAAGAAGCAACTATGTTTATGACCTCAATCGTCTTACTTTGTACAGTAACTTTGTCTTAGAATGTACAGTAACTTCGTCTTACTTTGTACAGTAACTTCGTCTTAGAATGTACAGTAACTTTGTCTTACTTTGTACAGTAACTTTGTCTTAGAATGTACAGTAACTTCGTCTTATTTTGTACAGTAACTTCGTCTTAGAATGTACAGTAACTTCGTCTTACTTTTCCTGTGTCTTACTTTCTTGCGTCTTACTTTTTGCATCTTACTTTTTGCGTCTTACTTTTGCATCTCCATATATATCGATCATAACTTTCGACTAAGATGTCCAAAAATTCCATACTATATTCGGTTGGAAAGATAAAAGAAAGATACACAACTTTCAAGAGGCAACTTTGCCAAAATCTATCTAAATTAATCCAGATTTTCTCCCGAAGTTAGAACACAAAATTTACATTCAGCTCCCAATATACTGGACCCAGTTCTCACTTCATGAAAAATTTTGAGACTCTTAGAGACAGAATTAAAATTTGATTCCTTCATATAAAATATAGCGATATATCTCTAGGTTAATCTAAATTAAGAATCATCTCTTTTGGACAATTAAAGAAAAAGTTATGGCTAAAAGACTGAAGCATATTCAGTGAACATTTTCCAGATTTTTAAACTTTCAATATTCTACATCCAACTCATCTTCTACCTAAATT
>JANIJH010000007.1:750245-762226 GCA_024520975.1 Erythroxylum areolatum | reverse complement strand
TGAGTTTGAATATGACAATTTGAGTGGATTGAGATTTTTGATTGAGGATTGGAAATTGATAATTTCCAAAGTGAAAAGTGTATCACTTTGTAAGAGATTGAATGAAAATGAAAGAAAGAAAGGAAGAAAAAAATTTATACTGTTTTCGGATTGGTTAGTCTTAGGGTTTCCAACGCAATAGTCTGATCAGATTTTGTTCTCGGATGTCGGAAAAGTGTTCGGTTCGAACAAGCGATTTGCTTTGCCTTCCGATTCGATTTGTATCCGATGCGCATTTGTCCGTTCTTTGGCGTTAAGAATTCGCATTCCTTCAGTTTCATTCCATTTTTTCGATTGGGGTGCAGTCTCCAGATCGAGTCCCAACACTAGCCTTCCATCTCCATTTTTATGCTTCAAGAATCAGCCTTTGTAGCATCCATTGGTGCTGAAAATTGAAGAGAGAATGGAGTAGAATAACTATTGTCCCAACTACAGCTATTAGAGAAGTGCTCTAAAGGCAATCACCTTTAGCACGTATTGTACAAATCATTTTATGATTAATAAAGACATTTTTCATTATTTTGATGTTCATACACTTATGGATTTGATGTTGATCTTAAATTGATTTAATGAAGTCCTTGATACAAAACATGATATGCAGGAAATCATGATAATGAGATTCCTGTCATGTATAATTATGTTAGTATCTAAAATTTCCCTAGTCATAGGATCAATGAGATGGGATATCATTAATTCAAATAGACTAGCACATATTATACTCCTTGATTGGATCAAGCAGTAGATGTCATAAGATGTAGACATGAGTTATTTAGAGTTAACATGTGGATGCTAACTAAGGGTAGTAAGTATATTGGATTGACCTCCTATGAAAAAATCATATGGATATTTTACTCCAATGTCAATGTTAGTCTCATCATAGCAATGGTACAAGTATCTTTTAACTTGAGGTGCTCAAGGATATCTCGATTATTGTGCTTTGACTCCATTCATCGATGCCTTTCAAGGGTTACTCATGGGTGGTGATTGAGTATAGCTTGAGGTATTCAAAGGTAATTAAGTAGCTAATAAAGGATTCACCACTCCTGACAGAAGGAGATGATACCCACAACCTCTTGTTGGAGTCATTACTCAGGAGTCTCTGGCTAGAGCAGATATATGTCATGAAAATAGTCTTTAATGATACATAGAGTAATGAGATCCTTAGGACAAGATCTAATGACACTTGGACTAGATGTGACATAGTCAATCTAGTGGGAGTTGACACTTTAACCATACTTTGAACCAAGTAGGGTATAAATGGTGAAAGGATGAATTGTATGGCAACATTGCTTATGGAATCGTAATCAAACCACTAACTTTTCATTCAATTGGGGGTCATGACGTGTTGCTAAATGCTTCTCTTGACTTACTTGAATTAAGTGTTAATTCAGGTGGCCAACATAACCAGAAACCTAATGGGTCACACACATAGGAGATCCGAAAGATGAATAAAATGGTCTTGAATAGTGATTTATGATATGAGAGAGTGTTTCGGGATTGTATCGCGATGTGATCGTGGTTAAAAACGCTGCATGGAATGGATTAAAAACAAGTGTTGTTGGCTGCTAATTTGGTCATTAACTTCCCAAAACTTCCATTAATGCTTGTTATTTATGGTCATTAAATTTCCATAACTTCTAGTAATGCATGCTATTCATGGTCATTAACCTCCGATAACTTCCATTAATGTATGTTATTCATGACCATTAACTTCCCATAACTCTTCATTGGTGATGGGGGTTATGAAAGGGCAAATGATGTATTTTTATGCATCTTTTGTAAGACAAAAGCGAAAGAAAGGTTCTTTCTAACACGCACACTCTTTTTCTCTCTAACCCTCGCAAGAGTTCTTGTCTTTGCTAGCAAAAAGAAAGAATTCTAGCTATCTCCTAAAGAGGTTTCATCCTCTTATCTTTGTGTGGACTTTCATTAGAGACGGCTTATGTTGATCGTTGTGGTTTATGACAACCCAACGTGGAGAAGATTAAAGAACGAAGAAGATCGTCGAAAAGGTATGTAAACATCTTACATTTTATGTTTTTATTTTCTATATCTGTACGCACGAGTATATTTGGTTTTTGAAGTTTCGTTTTATTTTACACTGTATATATTTTATATCTATTATGTATGAGATGCATGGTCAGAATCTTATAGTAGTATCAGAGACATCTTGTGCCTTGTTAGATGTATAATACATGACATGTGAAAATTGTTTTCATGGTTGTGACAACCTAGGGTCCTGTAATGTTTTGTTCAAAATTAATTATAGAAAAATGGTTTTAACAATTTTCTTTCACCAATCTGTTCATAAGATGTATATGAATGATTTAGTGTTATTGAAAACATTGTTAATGTGATTAAAATATTTAATTTTGAATTTACAAGAACATACATAAAATCTGTCTTTCTGCTATGCATGTGATGTCTATTGGCTAAACTGATGAGGTTACGTATGATTTTCATGAAATTTGAATTTGAAAAAATTATGTGAATATATGTAGGATGTGTTTATGCCTCTGTAACTTTTTTAGAATTATTTAAAAGTTTTAAATAATTTTATCAAACAATTTTCAGATCTGGACAGTTTTTTAGAAATTATAGGATCCATTTTGTTTGATGTTTTTGTATGTTTATATTTCGGTTTCAGAACCTAAGCGCTCTTATCTTGTTCCTACTTTTGGCCGAAAATGGAGAATGACGTGGAATGTTAAGTCAAGACGTGCCTCGTTTGTTAGTTGGATAAACCAGAGAGAAAAAAGCAAGCTAGTTTGCTACAACCCTTATCCATCCTTGAGAGACCGTAGATGTCGATTTCAATGGATTTCATTAGTGGATTTCTAAATGTGGACAACATGGTATCAATCATGGTGGTGGTTGACAGATTCTCCAAGTAGGCAATTTTCGTGCCAACTCCTATAACTTGTCCCTTGGATGTTGCGGTCGAGTTGTTCTACAAGAATATGGTCAAGTATTTTGGAGTTCCAGCGGATATTGTGAGCGATCGAGATGCCAGATTTACAGGACGATTATGGACGTCTATTTTTAATATGAAGGGTTGCGATTTGAAGTTTTCAACGGAAAATCACCCACGAACAAATGGCCAAATAGAAAGAATCAACAGTTTGTTGAAGGAGTACCTATGACATTATGTAAGTGCAAGTCAATGTAATTGGTTGAGTTTACTTGATACCTCACAATTTTGCTATAATTTGCATAGATCTTCGGCTACGGAGAAAAGTCCCTTTGAGATTGTGTTGGGACAATAGCCTTTCACACCACTAGAGATTGCTCAATAAAGGATAAGTGGCAAATGTCCTGTGGCGTATAAGTTTGCGATGGAGAAGTAAGAATTGCTGAATGAGGCAAGGGACAATCTTTGAAAATTTTCTTAAATGAAGAGGCAAGCGAATCTTTGGAGGAGCTCGTTAGAATTTGACGTGGAACGTAAAGTTTTGTTGAAACTAACCTCATAGATTTGGAAGAAGATCTAGAGTAAGAAAGTTCATAGGAGATTAGTGTCGAAGTACGATGGACCGTTTGAAGTGTTATACAAAGTGAGGAACGTGGCATAAAGATTAAAGTTAAAAGTACACCCTACTTTTTATGTTAGTTTTCTCAAGCCTTACTTTGAGGATGCATCAAATTCGAGTAGAAGTTAGATAAAACGAGCTCCACCGGTTGTGAGAAAACAGTTCAAGGATCAAGTAGAGAAAATCCTAGATCATCGAACAATGGGTCAACATAAGAAGAACCGACAAACCGAGTTCTTAATTCAGTGGAAAGGCAAACCTGTCGTGGAAGTTACGTAGGAGAAAGATATGATCTTGTGGCAATTCGAGGACCAGGTGAACACCTACCTTCAGACTAATTCGATGAGGGCGTCGAATCCATCTGGTAGGGGTGATTTGTTAGATCTTTAAGTTTCGGAGCACTTCTCAGCGACCTTCACAATGCGCATGAGGGAGGCATGCAAAAACACTAATGCAAACATGAGTGACTGGGATCAGACTTGGTATGAATTTTAATAGAGCCTCAGAACTTGTGAAGATTGAATCGACTCAGGCAATGTATTAATATATGTTTTTTTTTCTCATATGAATTTCTACAACTTTTTTCCTTAAGTCCTAATAAATAACTTCTTGTTTTACTGATTTTATAATAAATGTTAAAGTACTCAGTACACAAGACTCTCCGCAAGTGAGATTCTAAGGAAGGTTATATTGTACGTAGTCTCCTCTTTGTATTTTTATAAAAAAGTTGTTTCCGTGACTTAAACACATGATCTTAAATATCTCTACAAAAAGTTGTCTTACATAAATGTCTATTCAATAGTTGTCACCGATATGGACATAATTCTTCTTCAAGATCAGACGTATTTACCTCACAACGAAGACAAATAATTTATATATGTGATTGCTTACTCGTTTTTTGTGCACTAATAGATTGAGATACGTTTGTTGATGGGACTAAGTGTGAAGATGGTTGAAATCAGTGGTGTCAGTGAGTTGTGTCTTCAGACAAGATTAGAAGCTAGAAGTCGCAAAATCGGGAAAAGAATGGCAAAGAATCACCTGTGTCCTTTCAACTTGTTCCAAGTTTATGCTATTAATTTTTAACTACATATTTGCATAAATTTTACATAAATATATGGATAAAAATCAACAGAACAGGGTTAGAATAGATTTTTGGAAACAGAAGATCTGTTCTAAAGTGAACAACATAGTTAACCCCCAAAACTAGACCCCAACTTAAAAGAAGCAAGAAAAGTTTCATGAATAGTTTGTTTCTTAACTAGATACTCAAAAAATTCTTTCCCACACACACTGAAATATGAGTGAAACAGGTAAGCATGGAGTTACGTGTGTACGCTACACCAGTTGGTATAATGCATACATGCATAATATATGTATTATACTGCATATATTCCTCATAAAAAGTACTTGTTTATTGTATTATTTGTCGGCAATAAACAAAGATAGATTTGTCGCCAACAGCTCATGTGCCTGCTTCTCTACTGGAAGTGGGAAAGGACATCGGTGTCGGACACGCCTCATCCGACTCTGTACCATGACTATCCCTTTGCTACATCTATGAAAATACGTTTTCTTGCAGCTTTATACCTTTGGATCACAGAGTTATTTCCCAAAAGCGAACAAGTAGCGATCTAAATAAGAATCTAGCTCAGATATGGCATATTTGAGTTTCGGTTCACCAAACTAATATATTACCCTTGATTAATTATGTACACCGATACAGTAATATTAACTTTATCTTAAAAAGTTGAACATACCTAAGCTAAGAAAATTAACCGTTTGAAACATAGCTAATCTAAGTCAGCAGATGACAAATTTATCGTACATGACCGATTAGGCCATCTTTGTCAACATATTGACCAAATGGACGAAATGAAGTCGCCCCAACCTTGAAAATCTTATCAGTGTAAAGAACATCTTGCTAACTCTTTGGATGGTGAGGTAGAACTAGGCTTGATTCGTTTTAGATGTTTGCTGCCCTTGGTTGCTGCAGAATTTAGAAGTTAACACACAGTAATGACTCAGTAACCATCATAATCATACTCGAGTGTTTCGTCCATCATATCATCATTAATTTGATCCTCAGCCTCGTTCCCAACTTCAATTTCTGCGTCCACACTACGATCGTTTTGGTTCTTGTCCTCTAACTTATTTTCTCCGCCCAAACTTTTATCCTCATCCATTCGCTTTTTCTTGGCAACAACGTTGTTATCCTGCCAAAAAATTGAATGTAAGAAAACCTGTCAGCAGTTTTTGACAGATGGATTTATAGATGTTAGCTCGTTTTGCAACGGATTAGGCATATGTCCATGAATAAATCAGGAGATGCCTAGACAAAAATTTTAGGAGTTGGATGAGTGTCTCAAGGAGGAACAATTCAACCAGTTTAAAATAATGATGAGATCGATATTCATAAAAGCTTGAACCGGGTGTATGCTTATACTTTATGATCCCTCACACATTTTGTTTTACTAGACTCTAGGTATCGTTATCCTAATAATTTACATTAGAATCTTCAACAACAAAAAATATTGATAAAATACCAATCAATTTTTTCTTATAAAATGTACTACTTATGTCATAATAATACAAATAAAATTATAAGTTCCCTTATTATTTAAGATTGAATAAGCAGATGTATTGAAAACTGACAAGGACTTAATTGAAACATCCATTAGGTGACGTCCGAATGTTCATAATCCATGACATAGTGGTTTTAGGATTTGAATCAAACTAGAAAATCATAACTGTAGACTTGCAGTTTATATATAAAGATATATTTGTCAAATTTTTTAGCTTGATAGATAGACTATGATAAATAAACAAAAAACGATGTCCTGATTCGAACTGTAAAGTCAAAAGATCAAACCACCATCCGCAAATCACCTTTCATTATCAACCGTAAGCCATGACTTTCATGTCATTTCAATAACGTTTGTAGGTTTTTATTAAATATATGTAGGATAGGTAAAGGGAAACAAGAATATGAATATCATAGAATTAGGAAAGAATGTGAAACCAAGATGAAAAGGTTGAATTGCAAACTTACAGGTTCATCAAAAAGTTTGTCTAATACATCATAGTTGATTTTGGAACCAAGTCTCTGCAAAACAAAAGATATATTTTTCTGTAAAGGAACTAAAACAACCTTATTCATATATCTCAACAGAAAAAAATAACAACAAAATGAAAACCTGAATACAAGACCAAGTAGCATTGTTCTAAAATTTTCTTTAATTTTGAATTATCCAAGTGTTTCTCCCTTGGGTGATGTGTCATTTAATACTACCAAAGAATCACCGAACGGTCATTTTGCCTATCCTAGGATGTGACATGGCACTAAAAACGTCTCACTAGGAGGATGTTCAAGGATATTATAACTTTAGAATATCTGTCCCAGGACTGTTTTGGTGGAAACTTGACAGAGGACATTCTATGTATATATGATCATCATACGTCATCCAGTTCTATAGTCCCTTCCAATCAGAAAGGCCCAATCTAATATACAAAAACCACAAGCTCAGGGCTATTACTCTATACATGAACAGATGAGAAACCTCTGCTACAATATGTAAAGAGCAACCAGCCAATAATCAGAAAGATATACATGGCTGATTCATTTACAAGAGCCGTCAATGTAAATAAAACTATTTAGCTGCCACTTTGGCCAAGTGAGAGACCGTAATCATGGATTTCCTAATTACCTTAAAACTCCAAAGAGAAAATATTGATAAACTGTAAGAACTCCGTTTAGAAAATCTAAAAATGCAGAATAATATGTCCATACTGTTGTACCTTCTTGTTCAGCATTTGACGAGCAGCTTCTGAAGCAGATTGAGCAGGGGCTAAATTTCTTGCTTCTGCAGCTCGTTTTTGCTGCCTTTCCTGCCAGAGAAAATCCAGAAGAACTAACTGAGCATTTGGGGGGATCAAGAAGCAACACAAGAAGACATTAAAAGAAAATAATTGTAATGGAAAACATAACCAGAAAGAGAATTATAATATCAATACAGGCCAACAACACAGATTCAACCATGAACATCATTATATGACTCCAATTTTAGAGCAACCTACAGGGATCACATCCTATGTTCTTTTTCATGTCACACTGCAAAAGAAGAAAGTGCAAGACTTCGTCAATGTAAAACATATAATATAATATGTTGTCAATTAGTCCTGTTTACTCTTTCCTTTATTTTTGTTTCTTTGAATGTTTCTCAGTGAACTGTGATAAGAGAGAAGTGCAAAACACACACACACACACACACAGATAGAGTTGTTATTGTTGTAATAATGGGTCTTATTTTTCAAGTATTATAAAGAAGATGGGATATGTCCTCTAAATTTCTAGGGCATCGAATGTAAGAGAAATTAGAGTTTATAAAAAAATAAAAAATGGTAAATCACTCAACCACAAGAATTAATTTGGCAGAATAAAGAGTGAGAATTGAGATGAAAGTAAGGGCACAAGCTGCAATCTACTTTATGCTAAGTTTTTCCTTATTAGATGAGGAATAATAATTAGATACATTATTCAACTTTGTACAGGACATACGCTTATTTAAGAATAAAGAATTCATACTAGAGTAGGATTCAATTCTATTTTAGATATTTTAGTTTAAAATATCTTTACTAATAGAATAAAGGTTCTAAAAACTTTTATGTACGTATGTATGTGTGTATACTCAGTCCTACAATTAAAAAAAAAAAAAGGAATTTTCTCTATGAATACGAATTTTCATTTAAAAGGTGTGATTCTTTCTTTTAAAAGTAATTGTTTGACTTTAAGAGTGATTTCTAGTTTCTTATCCTCCAATGCTTGTTTACCTTACTAAAATTTCAACACTTCTAGTCCAAATTTCCAGCTTCCAAACCCAAAAATTCCAGCTATTCCAAACCTGAAATTCCAACAACCTAAGATGAAATCTCAAACTTCAAATTCAATTCTAGCAATAAGATTTTGTAAATTTTGTGAGCTCTAACTTGTATTTGATATTACTTCCTACTCTTCCTACATCAATTTGGTATCAAGGCTATAGTACACAATGATGACACATAGCATGAAGAGCATATAGAAGACTACTCAGCAACAAAGACCGAGATATAATACTATTGAAAATTATGAAAAGAGTTGAACTTTGATGACTCTCGATCACAAATTGCTCTAAGAACTAGTCCAAAAAGACACCTAACAACAATCTATATTTGATGTTGAACGTGGAGAAAGTGAAATTCAAGTTAAAGAGGCTGAAACTAATCAATAATAAGTGGGTTTAGAGAAAAAGCCTATCAAGATATCCAAGTCAAAGAAACCAACCAGTAATACGTGAAGAATGCATGCAAGACTTCAGAGGCCATGATAAAGCTGAAACATATAACATGCCTGATGATATTACTAAGAAAATTCATGTTGAAGCACCTAATTTCATAGGAAATATGGATCCCACCTACTCTTGGACTAGACAGCAACAGTGGAAGATTTCTTTGACTGGTGCAACGTGTTAGAATATTGAAAAGTCTAATTTACAAAGATAAAACTAGTTGAATATGATAAAATGTGATAAAACGTCGATGATAAATTTAGAAAGATAAGCCAGCCAACAGATGTTAATTAGGAAAGGATTATGCAGAAGTTACCGTTAAAAATACTTACCATTTTATTACTATTAGAGTATTCCATATTAACTAAACATGAAAATGTTATAGAGTTTATAAATGGTAAAAGTCAACTATCCAAATGACTATTTCTAGTCATTTTGACAATGATTGACCCAAGCTCAATTCTTGTTAGCGAACTCTACACTCTGCCCATATTAAAAATTTTAATATGGTATTAGAGCAAGTTTGGTCCGGATTATTAATTTCTCCGGTTGTCCATTTGGATGTTCAGTCCCAGTAGCCCGGACCGGTTACTACTACGTTTATTTCAAGTGAACTAGAAATCCAATCCTAGTTGCACTTGAGGGAGAGTGTTAGAGTATCTTATATTGATTAAACATGAAAATGTTAAAGGGTTTATAAGTGGTAAGGGTCAACTATCTAAATGACTAGTTCTAGTCATTTTGACAATAGTTGACCCAAGCCTAATTCTTGTTAGTGGACTTCACACTCTACCCATATTAAAAATTCTAATAATTACCAAGAAGATCTCCAAAATTAACTCAACATTTGGATAAGTAATTATTCCTATATTAAAGTACATAAAAATATTTGATGAACTTTCCACCCATGATGAAAGAATGGCACTTGAATAGCAATTTATATCTCACTACAAAAACAGCTTAAGGGCAAAACTTTGCAAAAAATATCTAGGACAATAAATAACAAAGTTTAGAAATCCATTCGAGGAGTTCAACATAAAGAGAACTATGCCTATGCAAAATTTTAAGCCAACAGATCAAATTTGCACAACAAAATAACTATAACGCTTATTAAGGAGTTGAACCTGAAGGTGAAGCTATAGTTTGAGACTGGGACAAAAAGAGGCAGCATCAGCAAGGAGTGCTTGATGTAATGGGATGGGCCACTGTGCTTATGAATGTACTAACAAAGATTTGTACATGAAGGAAGAAGAAGAGGTAGAATCTAATGAATCTCTGTGTGAACATGACATTGAGAAAGAGTTGAAAATCTATGCACATTAGTACTCAACTCTTTAATAAAAGAAACCTTAATTTTCTCTATGAACTTGAATTTTTAATTAAAAGGTGTAATTCTTTCTTCTTAGATTATAAGAGTAATTCTTAGATTCTAAGAGATTCCTAGTTCCCTAACTGATAGAAGCAAAATTTTAAAAGGGAACAGAATGTAAAACACAGTGAAAAATGGAAATATTTAATAGCTGTAATAGTCTAATTTGAGAGTACCAAACTCCATTCTGAAGTTCAATTTGTCATTTCAAATATTTCTACCAAATATAATTCCTATGATACTTATAGTAGCTACCTTGACTATTATTTGATAACAAATCTAACTAAATTCCTAAAATATAGTAGACAAAGGATGTACTTATTTCGAGGATAAGTCCCCCACAATTAGGAGCTAAGGGATGGAGTTAATTCTCTCCAACAACATTTAGATAATGCAAATCAAGCAATTGATATTGTTGATCAAATGCTTTCCACTCTTTCCTCAAATAGGTTAGCAAGGGAGGTGCGATTGCAAATCCGACTTGTCATCAAAGTGGAAAGACAGAAAATGATCAACAAGAAGGTAAAAAATTTTCCTAAGTAGCCTCTTAAAGTGATCAATCTTCCCATTGAACTAACAACTCCAAAGTAAGAACCCTTGCTTCTTTAACGCACAAATAAGACAATCCTTTGGCAAGAGAGAGTAATCTACCAACAAGAAATAATTGGTAAGGGAGCTAGTGGACAAGCTGGCATTTAACCCAAAGTTGAGCATAGTAGTGACACATAGAAGATAGGATGCACTCTAGAATATGCCAATTAGCAACTGGTCTAATATGTCGAGTAACTTTGTAAGGGCCAAAAATCTAGGGGAAAGTTTCTCACAACGTCGTTTAGCAAGTGAACGTTGACGATGAGGTTGAATTCTTAATATTCAAAGTCACCATTATTAAAACTTAGCTCTCTTCTCTTAGAATCAATCTGTGCTTTCATGCACGCCTGAGCCTTGAAGAGATTTGCTCTCAAGAGTTTCAACATGTCCTCACAAAGAATAAGTTGTTCTTCTAGCTCATCAAGGTGCGTTTCTCCCATAAAAAATGGATGGAGTGGCTTAGGATCTCACCCATGGACAACTTTGAAAGGTGTAGTTCTGTGGAGGTGTGAATGTTGGTAATGAAAGAGTATTCAGCCCAAAGGCAAATGTACCCCGTCCAATAGCTTGTTCATGGACAAAGTAACATAAGTGGGTTTCTAAACACTGGTTTACCACCTTGGTTTGGCCATCAGATTAAGGGTGGTAAAAAATTCCAATTCTCAAGCACACTACTCAATCTGAAAATTTTCATCCATAAATTGTAGAGGAAAATGACGTCTCTATCCAAAAGGATCAACCTTGGGATGCCGTGAAGGTGAACAATCTCCCTACAAAAATTTTAAGCAACTTTTTTCACAGTAAATGGATGAACTAAAGGAATAAAATAAGCATATTTACTTAACTAAAGGAATAAAATAAGTATATTTACTAAGGCGATCAACTACCACCAGAATAGTATCAAAATTCTAGATCTAGGAAGACTAAGGATGAAGTTGATACAACCCATAAGGGTCCAGAAATCAAGCTCACTTACCGTAGGAGGAAAGCCAAGGCATTGGAGGGGTAGGCTTTGTCATATTAGTATGAGGGGTGGGCAAAGTGGTAATAGGGAATGGAAAGTTCGTTAGTCATCTGTCAGGGAATAAAACAGTACGGGGAGGGGAGAGAGGGAGGCATGCAAGTTTT
>JANIJH010000007.1:668059-688165 GCA_024520975.1 Erythroxylum areolatum | reverse complement strand
GGGGGGGGTGATCAAAAAGGATATGATAATATTGAAACTTATCAAAGACATGACCCACAATAGAAAACTTTAGCGTACTAGGATTCAGGTGAAGGATCCCTCACAAAGAGATCCTGATAGTTCTCCTATTTCTTTTAACTTTTGCCTATTGTAGTTAGACTATGTGGTAAGTACGTATTATGATTATTATTATTATTATTGTTATTATTATTATTATTGCTATTGTTGTTATTACTACTACTACTACTACTACTACTATTATAGTATTATTATTATTATTATTACAACAACAACAACTATTACTACTACTACTATTATTATTATTATTGTTGTTGTTGTTGTTGTTGTTGTTTTTGTTGTTGTTGTTGTTGTTGTTATTATTATTATTATTATTATTATTATTAGGATCTTTAGTATTGTCATTAATATTGTTATTATTATTTTGTTTATGAATATTAATATTAGTACGATTCTTCTTCTTATTATTATTTTCTATTATTAATAGTATTTTTTACATTTATCTATAGATATTAGTTATTTTATTTGATTTTCATTTTTCACTATTATTATTTATTTATTTAGTTATTTTATTTTTATTTTAATCTATGTTTCTTTTCTTCATTCATGTGGGTCATTTGGAAACAACCTCTCAACTCGTTAGGGGCAAGACTGCGTATTACTGGATCTTTCCAGACCTTGCATCTTAGTGAAATTTTTACTGAGTGTTATTGTTATTGTTGTTGTTGAATCGATAGAATGTAAATAAAATTACACATTAATTATAAATATTTTATCAATGTATTGACAATAAATATAATCCAAACATATTAGCTACAAATATCTTATTAATATATTGACAATAAACATAATCAAAACGTATAATTAATATTTAGAAATTTTGTATGAGATGTTAAAAAAATGGTGCATCATAATTTTAGTATAATTATATAGGAGAATTGTTCTCAATAATTTTGGCAAATGACATTGTAGAAATGTGGCAAATGGCACTCCAACTGATATTAATGGTATTAATGGTAACTAATTCTAGTTATAGTTATTATATTAATTAAGCTTTCTAATATTTTAATGATACAATGCAATATTTAAAAATAAACCTTTATTATTTGGCAAACCTCTAAATGCTATATTGCATAGTAAATAAATGAAAATACAATTCAACATCTTATTCATGAATTAGATATAAGCATATGCAAAAATTTTAACTTTAAAATGTAAGACAAATTACATATTTAAATATGTACTACTAAAATGACTTTAAATGTGCATAAAACAAAATTCAATCTACTTTATGATATAATTCTAAGTGTTATTATTGTACTTGTTATGTTGATAACAATTAGTTCTAGTTATGCTTAGTTATAATAGCCATCTAAATCACATAAAAATCTTTACATATTCCAACAGTTAAAAATTAATCTTTTTACAAGTCTCTAAATACTAGAATCTATAAAAGAAAATCTTGATGAAATTAAAATGTAACACATTTTTGAAATTAAATTATGAAATTAATATACATAATTTGAAATTTTATATAGAGTGAATGTAATATTAACTAGCTTAAATGAGTATAGAACAAAAATTTGAACTACTCTATATATAGATAAGAAATTTATATGAATCATATTACAAATGATTATGATTATTAATTAATAAAATAATTTATTGACAATATTTAATATTTTATGTATAGTATTCTCTTTTTTTCTATGAAATTTAGTTATTTTGGTCTATGTCAAAATCTTTCACGAGTTTTGTAAGCAATATATACAATTGACGCATGGAAGTTTTTGATACCTAATCTATTTAAACTAGGTATATTCCATCAACTATCATAACAAAGATGAAGAAATCCATGAAGTTCTTATTTAAATATGATATAATAATGTGTTGGAGTCAATATGACAAGAACTTAAATATAAAGTCCACGATGTATCTTATTCATATCTCAAATCCTACTTCGACTTACAAAATATCACATTTTATGTTTTTTACCATAACAAATCAGCTAAGGAATTAAAAAAGGAAAAGTAAGTTATAAAATTTTGGATTAATTTCTTTATAAACTTAAATTTTGTCTTAGTATACCACCTTACTATTGCACCACCACACTGTATTACCACCGCCCTATAGTCACCTCTACATCATCACCTCCTCTTTAAAATCTCAGGTACTTTTATGCCTCTTTTGTATCTCATCTTTTATACTGCTTTTTCTCTAGTTGCATTATTATAGTTGTTTTCTTTTTCTTATCTGAAAGAATCCATTTTTGCAATCATGTTTTTGTTATATTATTATTATAAATGGAGCTACAAAAGAGGTACTTAACCCTTTAAGGTAGTTTAACTATTGTTAGTTTGTTTCATTTGTATCCTCCAAATACTTTTACAGTAAAAAAAGAACTAGAATTTGTTAAACAAAATGTGCCTTTCAAAGTTTGAGCTACAATCTACTAAAGCATAGGTAAAATATTAAGTGCCTCTACTTAAAAATAGGTATTGTTTGATTAAAATATGTTAATAATCTGTTTTTGAGACATTAATAGCTAGTATCTGCATAATTATTTTCTTACCTAATAATAAAAAGTACTATTTAGTTTGATAACTGATTATAGTGTTCCTGAGCTAAAGTTAGATTCTATTGAAAAAAACTTCATGAAGTCATCCTAAAGGCAATTGGAACTGATGTCTTGCTTCATATGGTTTTGGAGATGAAACTAAACAGTAATCATATATGCATACTTCTTAGGTTGTCTTTTATTTAGATTAGCATTTTAGTGACTGAACTATTGATTTTGTTTATACACATGACATAGTCATTACATATTGATGTATGAATAGAAACACTATCCATTTCCATTTTTCCAAGAAAATTTTATCATATATATAAAGCATTCATCTAAATTTCCATTTGTCTAAAATAACAATAATTTTTATTATTTAATTTGATTCTTCATCATTGTTCCATTTCCCTAAAAAATATAGTACACTCGATTTGATATGTATGAATGATTCTCTCTTATCTCTTTTACATATACACAATTTATCTCTATGCTTGCTTAATAGAGGATATATTTAAAACCATTCATAAGTACATATTAAGACAACGTTAACATGCTTGGTAATAGCATAGATGAATTGTTAATAGTGTGTGCATTGGATAACTACGTAAATTTTGATACATTGATGCAGATATGCCTAATCTACTCATTCTTTAATTGTGCTAGAAACTAATACTCCAATTTGTTTGTAGTGAACATGATGATAAATTTTGAATTTCATTATAGTGGTGTTTAGGAAAGAAATGAAGACAACAAATATACTAAGGGCAATATTGAAAGAAAGAAAGATATAAGTGTTGATGAACTTCATATACTAGTATTAAAAGAGGTGTTAGAGGATAAAGGAAATCAAGTTGTATTTATGTTTTGTAAATTTCTTGAAGATTTGACAAGACGCTTCAAAAGAGTTTACCTTATACTATGAAAAGGACATATTTTCAATTCTTAACCACACGGAAGAATTTAACTACTATAATATTGAAGTCTATCATAAGCAGGATTATGAGAATCTTATAATAGATGGTACATAATTTGATCATGATGTTGGTAATTGTTGCAAAACTAATATACAATAGAGAATGTGAATGAAAAATATTTATTCTAAGTTTAGGTGGAACAAGAAGATGAACGCTATTTTTTATGAAGATGAGTGAATCTACAAATGATTCATCTTAAAAAATTCTATATAACAAACGATGAAGAATATCTTACTGTGAGAGCAAATAGGAAGAAAAGTAGCAAAATGGTTTATAATAAGTTTGAATGTAACAATATTATTAATAGAGTTAGAAGCAGTGTCAAAGATTGCAATAAAGTGGTAGCTTATTAAAAAATCACAAAAATAAAAGATCATATGGTTGGTGTAGTGAATATTAGAATAAATATGTTAAAGTTTAATCACAAGTTTACAATGATGATGGATGGTGCAAGATATCAATTATAAATAGCAAATACATTATGTTCAATCTAAAAATGAAAATGAAGTATTTTCAATTTGAAATTGGCATAAATTTTAAGGACAACAAGCAATTTATAAAATTAACAAAAAATCATGCAATTACAAATGGATATGATATTTCGATAGTGATGACCAGTGTGAGAAAGGAGGTTGTTTACGTGTCACAAATTTCCATTTAAGGTATATATTATCTGGATTGGAAATGAAAAAATATTTGCTATAAAGCTATTATAAAACAAAAATATTTATAAGAAAGTGCAAATAGACAAGAAAGCTAATAGCAAATGAATTTATAGATAAGTTTAGAAGAAACCCAAACTGGCCAATCAGTGAGAAGATAGATGATTTTCAAAGAAATTATGCATCATGCATGACTAAATTGCAACGTTATAGGGCTAGGTGGAAAGTTATTATGATTCTATGCGGATCTATGGAATGTGATCATGAAAAGTTGTAGTCTTATAAATATGAGTTACAGTTGACAAATAAGGGAAACTATTATTCAAACAAAACATGATTAAAAGCTCAGTAAACCAATGATTGAAAGGTTATATATGAGATTTACAACATTGATATATGGGTTTCTTGCTTATTATAGAAAATAATTAGGTTAGATGGAATTTTTTAAGACAATCCTTAGAGGTGCTTTGTTAGCTACAGTTGGTTATGATGGAAATAATAAGCTATTCCTTACTTTTTGGGTTGTGGTTGAGGGAGAGAATTACCAATCCTAAAATTATTTTTTAATCTTCTTAGTGAAAATCTGAAAATAATTGAGGAATGAATGGACTTTTATAATAAGATATTAGAAAATTTTAATGGATTTATTTGTAAAGCTCATATGAAAAGCTTAATCAATATCCTAAAGGATATTCTAGTCACCTCAATGATTCAAATTTGTGAAAGAAAGGGATACGATGATCAAATATAATGAATCTATATGTCTAAGGGTGATGAAGAAGATAGAGGCTATGTAATAAGATGCAAGGTATTATATCTCCAACACTAACAAAAATTTGAAGTTTAACATCATACATTTTATAGATAAATTCATTATTGATTTACAAGTAAGAACATGCCGATATGGACTACAAGAGATTTAACAAGGATCCCATATAAGTAAGCAATTTCTTGCATATCATATCATAGGGAAGTTTCGATATTTATGTAAGGTAATACTATAAGATAGAATGATATTTAAAGAGTTATCAATATCCTACAAAACCTATTAGTGGCTAAATTTTTTCCAAAGATAAAATTGTTTGGATTTTTTCATAAATCCTATTAATGAGTTTATTAAATAGATGAAAAGATTTAAAAGAATAAGAAGAAATCATATATAACTCAAAAAGATAATTCGTAAATGAAATAAAAGAACAAATCTCACTATATTAGTTTGGTAACCTAAAAGTGCTCACTATGCATAAATATTTTACATCACTTCATTGCATGAGTTTTTTCATTCATTAATAGATGTTAAAGGCTTTATCTTAATAAAAAGCTCTTGATCTTTTAAAAACTCTTTTAAGGACATTTTAGATGTTGTTTTAATTATCATGGCATTAAAAATGAAGTTTGAGAAAATGAATATATTAAAATCATATTTTTAGAAAGATTGGTCTATCAATGTAAGCTATTGGTTGACTTATGTGAATTGATAGTATAACAAGTAAGTTTGTTAACAATTGGTAAATTTATGCAACCAATGCATATTGATTGAAAATATGGTATATTAGTCAACCAGTACTATGCAATTAGCCACTATAACAACTAGTTTTTACCTCTAATGACTAATAAGGGTCCTAAAATCCTATAAATACATATTTTCTCATTTGTTCTTGCATCAAAAAGTATTTCAATATCTTTTATAAAGACTTCTAAACCTTCTTAATTCTTTGAGCACTCATCGTCTCATTTTTTAGTAAGTGAACTTTTTTTTGTAATAATAAAGTGATAAAGTGAATTATTTTGCTTCCATTAAGGTTCTTATTTATTGTATTTAGGGGCATTTTAAGTGATATTAATGTTCCTCTTTACATTGTAGGATGATTGTAAGAAGGTTACACTTTTCTAAGTAAAAATTGTACACATTTTACTCTTTTCCTTGAAAGAAGAATTATAGTGAAAATCTAAGAAAAGTTTTAGAAATTGATGTAAGTAAAGGTTGTTTGCCAAACCATTTTGTTATTTAAATGTATCATTAAAACTCATTATTTTATTTCATACTTTCATACTTTATAAATTATGAGCTTTAATATATAAAGTTAGTAATGTTTAGTTAAAGATTTATAAACACCAAATCCACCCTCTTTTGGGTGCCATTAGAGACAAACGCTCATAACTATTTACATTTCTACAAATAGTTCAAGGATATGTAGTAATATTTGAAGAAGTTAGTAAGAACACTTATTTGCCGATTTACCATAAAAATATATATTTGTGTCATTTATATGTAATTAAATCCTTTAGGCTAACATTATACTTTATGTTTAAGATGTTATATAAATGGGTGGAAGTCAACTTTATGTACGCGAACCTCCAAGGAATAATGAAAATACAACACAAACTTTTAAAAAATATAATGCCAATACAAATGCACAAAAAAGCACTCAAAATAGGAGGAGGATTAAGTTGAGTGCAAAAAGATCAACTAAAAAAAATCTCAAGATATTTCTTTTGTTATGATTTAGTCAAAGATTTTGAAAATTTTCATTTATAATAGTATATAAATTATAAAATATGAATTTTATTTAAATTATATAACTAATGTTTTAAAAATCGAACCTGTTCAATCAATTTAATAGTAAAAACCTTGAATCGATCAATTTTCAGTTTAATTTTTAATTTTCCTAATTGATTTAGTTTAATAATTTTTGTTATTAAAAATTAATTTGTTTATTAATTAATTAATCAGTTTTAATAAACTAATTAGTTTTTATAAACCAAATAAATTAATTAATTTTCATTTAAGAGTTTCAATTTTCAATTAAACTTTAAATTTTTTGATAAGTAAAGATAATCTTTTTTCAATCATTGTTAAAATTTTTCAATTTTATTAAAATTTTAATTAATTTTATAATAATTTAATACAAGTTAAAACTTTTAAACCTTAAACTTCATATGTTATAAGTTTAACTCTCAGTTCTATTTTGAAAACATTGGACGACAGAAACATTGACTGTTTGGAAATCTTTGAATTGAATTCATTAACCTATTGGATTCAACTACATTAATGAGATTAAATTGAATTCAATTTACACTGTTGGGAACAAACTCAGTAATATTATAAATGAATTCAATTACACTATTTGAAATGAGAATGAATATAGTGAGTAATGAGAATGAATGTTATTATTCTAATTATTATGGTTGGTTAAGAGGAAGGAATGATTACTATTACCATTAACAGTAATTGATTTGTAAAAACTATTAAGAAATAAAAATTTATTATATTTTAATTAATTAATTAATCATATTTTAATTACTTATATTGTAATTAATCAATTACAATATATTGATTAATTAAAATATTGTAATTAATTTTAATTACTTATATTGTAATTAATTAATTGCAATATTTTAATTAATGAATGAATTATATTTTAATTAATTATTAATAATATTTTAATTAATAGTCTTTTGAATCCAATCAAGTGAAGTACAAGAGAGTGACAAGTTGTCTTCCTCAAGCTTCAATGTAATTAAATTCTTATATTTGGAGGAGTGAATTCAATTTATAAAAGAGATGAGATTCAATTATATGCATTAATTGAACCCATCTATTTTTTGTATTTCCAAACATGTGAATTGAATTTATCTATTTTTTGTATTTCCAAACATGTGAATTGAATTTAACTATATAGTTAAATTCAATTCACACCTTTTCAAACACCCCAAGAAGTCTAAGTAATATGTAGATTTGGAAGTGACTCTGAACTTGGTTACAAAGAAGCAAGGAGAAGTTACTATTGTAGGTTTACGTCTTTTGGGATGGCACTTTGAAGTTTTAAGTAGCCGAAAGTGGACATTGGAAGGAGTTAGGAGCACAATAATGGTTCTGATGTAGCTTTCCGCGACTTCCATTCGGCCGGTTGCCTAATTCAGTTACAAGTCGGACATCACATTATTGAAATCAAACACAAATTGTCTCCAATTATGCCAAAATGATTTATGATTTCTTTAGCTAATTTGAGCTTTACAAGTAAATTACAAATAAAGAAACACAAAAAAAATGCAGACTAATTCTCCCCTCGCCTCCCCTTGTTATTGACACTGATCGTTCAACAAATTATAGGACCAAGATTCATTTTACCTTTCTTTGTCAGTTGGAGTCATGTGTGATTCTCTTGCAGTTGTTTACCAAGACGAGATGAGCAAAATAAGTTCACTAACAGGATGTGATCCTTCCCTTTGTTCCTCTTCAAGCCTCTTGTCCCCCAAGTCCCAACATGAAGTATGTGCAGCTCCAGTATCAAACATTGGAAGATACGATGCTCGGGATCTTATATCCACCAATACTCGATCATAGAGACAATGTATGCAATAGTAGAGGCTGGAAACGAATCCAAGCATAGATGACAAGGGAACAATTTCAGAAGTAATGGAGTTAGGTGCGTTCCTTTCCCTGCCAATCTGGTCTACCTAAAGTAAACTCCAAATTTGGGTTCCTGCTGTCCAAGCTGGACTCTACGTAGTTCTTCATCTGTGTCGAATTGCAATCCTGCAATTCGTAAACAAACCTAATTAGCTATATCTTCCTTATGCGGGCGTACTCAAGCAACCTATCATATATGATACATCGAAAAAAATTGTGAAAAGAACATTTTACTTTCTAAACAAACTTAACTAATCAATGGGCATCCGTGACTAAGCAATCTGTAAAGATTCAAACATGATGCTGATTTTTTTCTTTAAAACATATCATTGACGGATAAGGTTTGTACCTCAATTTGGTGTCTAGATCCGTTATAGAACTGGAACATCTCTTGTCTACTCCTATCCATGTCAGTGGCATTTACTTGTGGATAGGCGTCTCTACTAAGAATTTTTACATGGAGAATCCAGTTAGATGCAAATTCAAATAATATAGCCAGTTCATATATGAAATGGCACAACTAATCAAGAATTTAGGACTGAAAACCCAACATTAATATGGATAACATGACACCAAGTGGACGGATTTATTACCTGACTACGATGTTCCTCTCGAAAGAGTTTCAATGTGAATGACATGATAAAACAAGAACCTATTATTATATTGTGGAACCATGCTAACGTGAAAACCCCCATAGCATGATAAGGGTGCTCATGTGCAGATTCCAAAGGAGAGCCTAAGTCATATCACAAAATTTGCTGGAAAATTCTAAATTATAGCTGTTTATGTTTCAACTACATCAATCGAGGAAGTGATGAAAGGTCCCTTGCACATCACCACCCAAGCTTTCCATTCCTCGAGCATATAATTAGCTGGCACCACTACAAAGAATACAAGAATCTATATAGTAATAGTTTTGAAATTCACAGTAAAAACCAAGTATGCGAGAGGTCTAAAAGAAAAAAGGATGGTTGATTTTTTTTTTTTTTTTTTGGTGTTTGAGGATGGTTGATTTGTGATACAGAGAATCTATATAGTAATAGTTTTCAACATTTTCAGGAAGTTGAATAATTAACGAATATTGCTATAGTTATTTGAGATCAACAGGACAGGTCAAAACACGGGATGCGAATTAAGATAGATGGATCCCCTAGCATTTCAACACCATTAATTTATAAGAACGTATAACCGATAGAAGACAATTTCTTGTTACCATCTTATTGAAGAAAAGAGTAGAAATCACATTGGCCTATGCTCATATACTATTTGGTAATATAAAGAAGCAAACACTTCTAAACCTGGTACTACAACAACCGGTCCTTCGAAGACTAATATAGAACGCAAGCATATAACGAGATACAATTATGCCTACGTATAAGCGGTGTTATGATGTCCACCAAAAATGATGCAACTTTATACTTGTACAAGAACTAGGCCATCCTAACTGTACGCAATTTTTTGTGCAATACTAACTAATGTAATGGTATATATATATTTTCATCTAGAGGTGCAAGCACAGTGCTGCAATAGAAGAACACATTAATTATTCTCAATAACAATCATCCCCATTTGGCCATAACTTATAAATTTCCTCATTAACTGATTGATTGCTAATGAGTGCAGCAAAGCTAGGCATGACATGATCACTAAAGCTTCAATTCCTATCACGCGTTAACTGCGCCTTAACATATATACTTGTCATCCTCTTTTTAACAAACAATATATTACCAACACTAATTGAAAACTCGAGTCTGGGGTTGTTGATGGTAGTTTCAATGGAACTTCAGGCCTCAAACTAATATAATGGAGTGGAAACATGGTAGACAAATCAGATTAAGGAATTATGATCGACCACCAGGAGCATTAGATACTAAAAAGATTAACTGGACAGCAACGGTCTTTTGGTGATATAAGTTTATGTCCACGTAGAAGGGGAAAAAAAACCTAAATATAATAATAAAACATAAGAATATATATATAGATATATATAAATAATAATAATATATTATATAAAATATAATAAAAAGTGAGAGGAGCGCTGAAAACTTAAAGGAAAAAGAAAAGTGTACTTGTGGTTGCTTTCTCGTAATCCTAGTTAACATTTGATTGCATGTTTGCTGCTTTTCTTTTCTAATGCCGCATCAAACTCCAATCTCTCATGTCAGGAAAAGAAGATCTTATTAAAGCAAAAAAGAAAGAAAGAAGAAAAAAGAAAGAAAAGAGAAAGCTGTCATCCTAAGACATCTCTTTTATTCTCAATGAATGGGGGTAGTACTAGTGGGTTTGCACTGCATTTCTGAGCTAAGACAATTTCTTACCATTGCCAATATAATACATGTAATTATGATTAGGAACTCATAATAGTAGAGACGAATAGAGTTCCCGACTTCTTTTTTCTTTTTCACTAATATAATATAAATAGCTTAAATTTGTACGAGAGAGAAAAAGAAAAGATACAAACGAAGAGAGTCCTGACGTGACATTAATTGTTATACATACCTCGAAGAATTACTCCAGAGAGTAGCACTGAGGGCGTAGTCCACATCCTGTTGCGTTGACCCGTCTGATGGTCCTCTTATATCCGTAAATCGTGGGAGGGTATGGTCATTGGCGCTTTCCACTGTCGACATGTCTTCCTCTCCGGATCCATCTGATTGGCCTTCAAGAACAACAGTTCATGTTCAATTATAAGTGAACAAAAAACATGCAAGTCAAGACACTACATTTATATATATATATATATAATGAACTAACCTAACCTAGTAATTTATGCGAGATTTAGATAGTAAAGAATATATTTATCCATATTATATAGAAGCTAAGGCTGCCAAATACATAGGCTGAAATGAAGACTAAGTAAGCAATACGAATTACCTGAGGAGGCTGCAGGTTTGTCAGTAGACTTAATAGTTCTGTACATCTGAAAAGTCAAAAAGAAAACCATGACTATTGGAGAGGTAAAAACATAATACTAAATCAATGGGAACCGTTGTTACAAAACTTGTTAGATGTATTCTGGATTTTCTTGAATGTTGTCATTAATCACGAGGTTGATGTTTCATAACGTGGTAAGCCTGAAGTGTATTATTGAGAAATGATGACTACTTTTGTCTCGTATCATTCTTATTTCTCTTTCTCTCTCTTAAAAAGCAGAAACTTGTCTGCCTGAGCTCAGAAGTTTCAGACTCATTTGCTCTTTCTATACTGTTTCTCTAATACATCCCTCTATCACTGCCTTCCCTTCTGACTCATCAATAATACTGATATTAATACCACAGAGGGAGTGAGAGGAGAAGATCTACTTCTTCATATGTGTTTTACCTGTAAATGGCTTTTCACATGAGCTAATGTAAGATCTTTGACATCCATGAGTTCCAGAACTGACTTTGGAGTTGCTCCTAACCCATTCCATCAAAGCAATACATAGATATATAATTAAGAATCACAAAATTCAAAGAAACTATAACCCAATCGTAAATAACTACATACGCATAGAACCAAAAAGAAGTAGACGGGCAAGAACTTGTCTTTACTTTCATGTCCACCAAGTAGCTCAACCGCATGAACAAATCGAGCGTGAAGGCTGCTTGTCCATCTCATTCTTGGTGCTCTCACGTTTCTCTTTGTTGAAAGCCTAGGCAAAAATCTTGATCTAATCAATCCAAGGGAAGCATCAGCTGGTCCAACCCCATACTGACTGTTGAGATGATGGTGGTGCAACTGGTACGATTTTAAAGCATCCATTGAAAGCCCGTTAAACCTTGTTGTTGATGCTAAGCTGTTGTGTCCAGAAAGAGACTGATTTGAACCTGAGTTTACTATAGGCATGGGATCGAAACATTCACCAATATTATATGCTGATGATGGAGAGTGAGGGAGATTCGGAGAGCACAGAGACGAAGAGGGATAGGGCATTTGGTAGAAGCACATCTTGGTATCTCTCTTACCTCTTGAATGATCAAAAGGCATAAAAGGAAGTGATCGGTTGTGATAGACTGGAACCCCTTTTATGGGTCTTAATCCATCGGATACATCGAGCAGAGAAACCCCATGATTTATGTGAGTTAAGTGAGTGTTAGAATAGTGGTGAAGTTGATGGTAATTTTGCTGCTGGTAAGTAGTGTGTGTTGGTTCATCGTTTTTGTTTCCACCACCTGTGAAATTCTCGTTGCTTAGATTTTCTTCGGTGAGGGCGTTCGTTGATGGATGAGCTAAAGAGAGCTCTGTATGAGCCTGAGAATCTGTTGGGATGGAACTAAAAATATTGGATTTGAGTGATGAGTCCTGTCTTCCAGTACGATTGAAGCATGTATATGCTTTGTCATTGATGTTACTACATGTTGAAGAGGGGGAAGAACTATTGGGTGGACTGATGTGCAAAGAAAGATCAGGAACTGAATTGGAGGAGCCTTCAATGGAAACCCCTTTGAAGGACATCTTTCACTACGTAGGTTAACGTCTTTACCAGAGTTCCCTTTACAAGGCTAAAACTAAAGCTATCTGGGCAGATTGATTGAGGGAAAAAAGAAAAGAAAAGAAAAGGTTGAAGTGTAGATGACGAGTCGGCAAGCAGCTCTAGATTGATCTTTTTCTCTTCTCTTCCAAGCGTGTACGTGAGTGAGAGAGAGATTTGGTGTTGGTTCAAGAATATATGAAAAGCATATAAAGAAAATCTCGGCTTATGCTTTAAGGAATAAAGGGGTTGGATAGGTAAGAACTTAAAGGGAAGCAAAATGAACATAAAATCTTCTTCAACAAAAAAACAAACACGGTGGAGAAAGAGAGGGCGAGGGAGAGTGAAAGGTGGATAGACAGAGAAACTTAAGAAAGTATGTGTTCCTAAGCAAACCAGAAAAAAAAAAAAAAAGAAATTCAGAAAGTGCATAGAAAGAGAGAGAGAGAGAGAGGATTTGGTTGTGGTGCAGCTCGAGAGTATATCTTGGAAAATGACACTAGCTAAGCTAAGGTAGAGAGGAAATACACCAGTTCCTCCTATCTCTCTTTCTGTCACTCTTTAGTCAAAACTACTCATCCTAAACATGCACAACAAATACTTATTTAAAAAAAACACCTTGATTTTCCTTCTCCGACGAGCCGAGTGATATATAATTATGATAGACAGTCTTTTGATTCCATTTTCCCCCACCTTCTTCTTCGCCAAATACCCTTTTGACCTTGGTGAGAGGGCCAGTACTCTTTAAGTCAGGAGTTCCTGTTGTTTCTCCTTACATGCCATGCACATTATTTTACCTTCTAAAATTCATTTTAATTCCTCTACCACGTTCCCAATTATTCCCTTTCTAATCTTCAACAACCTTGTCTGGCACACTGGATTTGATTTTGTCATCTTGCTCATTCAATATGCTAGGGTTTCCAAAACCCTAAGCTAAATCATGGATCAGTCTACCTTTTTATTACTCTTTTATTGGGAACAAACCCGTTTCTTTAAATGATGTCGCTGAAGATAACAAACATGGTCTCGATAGGCAAACTATTTGGTGTCATTTTCTATTGGGGCTTTTCATAGTTACTATACATGCCACCTCCCCAATGTCACCAATGAGATCACTCTTTCACAGATGGAATCTGGAATGGATGGTGCATTAAATGCAAAACTGGGGACAGTAAATGATGTCCTTTTTCTTCCTTTTATTTTTATAGCAACTGCTAATAAAAATTCGATTTTTGTCTACATAAAAGAATTTCCATTTCCTAAAGTTTCATATATATATATATACACACTTCTTAGTTTCTTTTAAAAATAATTAAATAACGAATTTAGGAAATAATTTAGTGATGATTCTCTTTTTCAAGATTAAATTCTTAATCCTTCTGTGTGTTGAACGGTAAATGTCACGGATGATTTCTTGTGACGCAAAACCTATAAAGTTAAGTCAATTGCAATTCTAAAAGCGTTATTTCGTAAATGTTGATAAGCATACCTCTCTTTGAGAAAAAGCAGTTCATCATACATTGAAACTGGCAAATCTAGAGGCTAAAGAGTTACATAGACGTCACCTAATCTTATACTCTAAAGAGAAGGATGAGAGTATGGTCAATAATGGTTAGTCGGATCAAATGATAGAGAGTTAGGGCATGCTCGTCATTCAATATAAGATAGTAGGATATAGAGAAATATTAAAGAAAAATTAACAATTAAAAATTAAAAATTATCTAATTCTAATTAATTATAATCACTGTCAATATATTAAAAATCTAATCAGTGACATAAAAGAGAAGCTGAAAAAAATTAAAATTAAATTGAACTTAATTGTAAAGTTTAAAATTTTTAGAAATCAAATAAAAGCTATTTGATTTAATTAAAGTAAGTTATAATTATAATTATAGTTAGACTTTAATTATAATTAGAATATTTTATTTTGCAATGAAAGAATCTGTTTTTATCTTTTTTTTATATAAATAAAAGGAAGGCATAAGGAAACTAACACTTCTACCTTTTCTTCTCTAAGTGTTAAGTTCTTTTTCTCTTAAGCTTTATAGATATTGTTAATAGTTGACTACTTTAGACAACTTAGGGTTTGAATTAGTAAAAAATGAGGCAACAATAAAGAAAGAAGCCTTTGACTAAAGGAGAGTTTAAAAGTGAAAAAAAAAAAGTGAGAAGCCATTCACAATGGCCAGAGATCATGGAAAAAAAGTCAATACTAGAAGAAGAACAAGGATTTCAACAAGATTCATCAAGAATTCAAGATTCAAAATTCATGTTGACTTATTTATCTTTTGCTCTTTTGTTCCTTTTTTATGATTTTATTTCTTGTTTATTTATAAACTAATTATGATATAGATTTAAATGAGATAGACCCTAAGATGTAATATTTTTATTTGATCTTTTGATTTAATGAAATATCTAATTTTCTTGAGGTTTATCCATGTTCTTATATTTGATTGAATTGAAGAAAAGAAAGTTGAAGGTTCAATTTTTTGATCTGTATATTGAGATCGAGAGATAGTGTTTATAGTTAGATTACACCATGGGTAATGAGAGTTAAGTGAGTTAATTGAGAGAGAACTATACAATCTTTCTAGGTTAGGTTAAAACCTATCATCAGAATTCACATATTAGATTAATGCACTCTTAATATGTCTTGATTAGAATGAGATTTTAGTGAAAGGGTATAACTGTAACTTAGAAATTCTTATTGTTCTAAAAAGCTGGTCATTTATTGAATCAGAGAAAAGTCATAAGAGATATCTTACCCTAAATCTAGCTTATTTGTGGATTTTTTTCTTCTTGATTGTTACTTTGTTTTGGTGTTTTAAATTGTAATTTGTTTCTTTTTTCGATCAATTGTATTTGATAATCTAGATAATTAGGTATATAAATAATTATTAATTAATACTTAGTCATCGTGGGATCAACTCGTACTTGTAAGTGTTAGCTACAACTACACTGTGGGCATGTGGTATAAAACACATAATCAGATTTTTGACATTATTGTTGAAGACAAAGCATAGTTAATACTAATTTAATTTACAAATTAATTAGACTAATTTTTTTTGTTTTTTTTTGTTTTATTATTGTTTAGTGAATATTGTTTAGTGAGTTTTAACTATTCTTTCTCTTTTTGTAGTTCACTTCTTATATATGATAGTCCAAAAAACTTGGGAATCTTATGAAAATGGACGATGAGATTTAAAGAGATCATTAAAGGATTTTTCTGTACTAAGTGCTCAAGGCAACACCTCTATCATTATGATGCCTAGTATCGAAGCCAATAATTTCGAGCTAAAAGCCTCTTTTCTTTTTATAATGTATGATAATCAATTTGGAGGTCTCCCTACTAATGATACAAACCTACAAGTGCAGTGATACACTGAAGCTTAATGGTGTCTCACTTAATACCATCAAGCTAAAGTTATTCCTTTTCTCATTAAGGGATAAAGTGAGCGCATTCTTATAAGCCTTGTCAACATGGTCCATTACTACTTAAGATCAATTGTCTAAATATTCCTTACAAGTACTTTCCTCTAAGAACAATTGTTTAGATTAGGAATCAAATTATAACCTTTTCTCAAAGTGAAGGAGAATCATTATACGAAGCTTGGGAGAGATACAAGGATTTGTTGAGGTCATGCCATCATTATGAGCTGGAGAAGTGGTTTATTATTCAGACATTCTAGAATGAGTTGACCTATAACTCTAAAAACTTAGTTGATAAAACTAATGGTAATGCTCTTATTAATAAGACCATGAATGAAGTATATCATTTGATTGAGGACATGTCTTAAAACCATTACCAATGTTCGAGTGAAATAGTCATCACAATGAAGGTTCTAGGTAAGTTTGACATTGAAAGCTTAAGTTTTCTCACTGCCAAAGTGAATGCTTTATTATAAAAAATTAATCTTATTGTAGTTAATTTTGTTAGAACACCTAATGTTTCTTTTGATATTTGAGGATCTCTAGGAAATTTAGCTATTGATTGTCAGTTGGAGAATTCATTTTTCAAGACTCATCTTAAACAAGTTAGCTACGTAAATAATCTTAACCGGAAGAACTATCCCTTTTCTAATATCTATAACCCTAATTGAGGAAACTATCCCAATTTCTCATATAGAAACAAGTTCAATCATGTCCCTCAAAATAATAATAGGCAACCCCCTGGTTTCTAATCAAGACCTTTTAACCTCCCTATTAAAAATTCCAACTTAGAGTCTTTACTAGAGAACTTCCTAATAACCTAGTTAAACAAAATAAGGAGTTGAAGATATTATCACCAATTTTTTGATTGCAGATGAATGCTCCCTAATTTTCACTGATGAGAGGAGCTATAACTGGTTTCATTCTTGTTGCAAGGATCTTTAAGATGATTTTATAAAGAAAATTTGTACAGGCTATGGATATGATGTCATTGAAGTATTTTGGAGGAAAGGTTTTTGCTATTAAAAATAGGAATGTTTTGTTTATTTCCTTAAGGAGCATCCCTTTGGAAGAGAACTATTTTACTTAATTTTTAACAAAGGTAACTGTGATATCCTATGTTTTTTTGATAGAGAAGTCCATTCAGCCCACCAGAACTAGGGGCTTTTGTGCCCTCCATCTTGAAAACAACTTCCTTTATTTCCTTGTCCTTCACTTGTTTGATGAGCATGCTATAGACCAATGGTTTTATTTTTCGTAGATTAAGTATTTTGAGGATTGTAGTTGAAGTAGATAAAAAATTTGGAGTTCCAAGTAAATTGCCGAAGTAGGCTACAACCTTGTCCCTAATATCCTTTAGACTTTGAAGGATCAATCCTTCATGATTGGTGATGGATGAGATTCTATTTTTGTTTTTGTGAGATGGGATAGCGTTAAAGAAGAACTTTGAACATTTATCTCCATCCTTAAGCCAATTGATCCAAGATCTTTGTTGAAGCAAGGAACAATGATGGTTGACTGAAAGCATATAATTTGTGCGAGCCAATTTTTCTTTTACAATAAGTGAAGGATCTTGTGGTGAAAGAGAAAAGAGTTTCTGGATATCAGTGAGTTCATTCCTTGCTTTCAATATAACTTCTTCAGTTGAGCCTCGTGAAGTATATAAAGATTCAAGCTCTTACTTGATTGTTTTCAACCTTTGCACATATATAACTTGTTTGATTCCACTAAAAAAATCAAACTACACCTGTCTTACAAGCATCAGTGAACCCCGATACATGAATCAAGTAGTTATTAAATATGAAGGGGTGATGCTTGGTAGCCTTTTGAAAGTGATTCATAACTTTAATAAGGATATCGTCTGAGATGAGAGGGTCCTAAAATATGACATAGCTATTGGGAAATTGTGCAAGCCATTGGGCATTAATTAATGCTTTGGCCACTCTCCGTTCACACGGTAGGAGGATTGTTTATTTGACCAAGTGAACTTATGGCTAAAAGAATTCAGGTCTATTACCCTTAGTGTGTCTGCACATTGCCTGAAGTCATCTGAGTAGTTTCGAAAGTTGCAATTTCTTTGAGCCTCGAAAGGATATAATATGGAGTTGAAGTCTCCATATAATAACCAAGGCAAGCTGAATGCTCTATTGAAATCAAATCGATTGTTCCAAAGAGTAGTTCTTTCAAACCCAAAATTACTGGCATAGATAAAAGATGCAAGAATTTCAATTTTCTCATACATAAAAAAGATTTTAAGATGCATAAGTTGATCAGTTGAGTTGACGAGCTCCACTGGAATTTCATTAGGCCTATAGCATAAGATGATTCTCGCATTCATCTGTTGTGAGTGATTAGATATCTATTGCCAATATGGTCCCAAAATAGATAACCAACTAATTCTCTAGTTTTATTTTTATTTTAAGTAATCCTACAATTAAAGGCATCTCCCACTTGACAAAATCCCTTAAAGCTACTTGTTTTATTGAGCAATTTAATCCTCTAACATTCCACACAATGATGGACATATTAAAAAAGTTTGTTTTTGGAGCTTTTACTTTTTCTCCTTTGAGATTTCCTCCCCTAAAATGTTTGAAATGAAATTTTCAATTCTTCTTGTTTATTATCTTTATGATTTCTAGCTTGAGGACTTGGTGAATGTGTTTCTTCTGCTATACTAATTCTTATGGTGTGAATAATTGATGAAGAGATCAGTTTGATTTTTTTATTAGCTAAATTAGTGTTGGTGTTATCAAAAGATGGAGAATGTATAGATGTGGGGGTTATAAGTGGTGAAGGTTGATTAACTTAAGAAGGCTCTTAATCCATGATATATGTCTTAGCACAGGAGTGAATAATAGCATTAAAAGCATTCTACAAAAAAAAAAGGCTAATGGTAACCCACCATTAACTATTCATTTATTAACTACTCATTTATTAACTACTTCGTTTATGAACTATGAATTTCACAGTAATAGAAATAAAAAACATGTCTATGGGTTATAAGTGGTGAAGGTTGATTAACTTAAGAAGGCTCTTAATCCATGATAGATTTCTTAGCACAGGAGTGAATAATAGCATTAAAAGCATTCTCATCAACTGATATAGCCTCTTTACCCTCTATATTTATTCTGGGCATTTCCTCTACAACAGTCATGTTCCCCATTAACTTAGAATAGTTGCAAGTTTGGAATTTTTTTTCCCAGTGGCTTTCCAAAATTTCCCTTGATGTTTAGGGAGAGGTTTCCATTGATAGGAGATAGTAATACTTTTCTCCTATAGATTGTGTTCCTCACCTAGCCTCATAATAGCAATTTCAGTTGGAAGGTTATTTAAGATATCAACACTAACATAAATGTGGGCATATCCCACTCTTTTTTTTCTTAGAAGTAGTTTCATCAATGCAAAGAGGTTTTCTATTAAGCTAGCAAGGATACTCAAACCTTGTGTGGTCCAGTATTCAAGAAAGATTTTATGGAAGTGGATCCATAGAGGAATATTTTGAACCTTGATAGATTCTGGTTCTGCCGGATTCTGGCGGAACTGAACGTTGCCGTTTGGATCCATGAGTTGACTGCTTTCTGTAGTGACTTCGA
>JANIJH010000007.1:657128-667959 GCA_024520975.1 Erythroxylum areolatum | reverse complement strand
AACTAGGTTTAGGTCTTTACGTGTGCATGGGAGTCTCTCACATGCGGACGGGCTAAGGAGAGCATGGATCGGGCCTGAGTTTGACATAGCCATTGGGTATGAGACTGATCTTTGAAGGATGGACCGATCGGCCCATGGGACATTTTGACTGAGCTCGGGCCCTGCACGACCGACCCAACCAGATTCTAACTTCAAGCTTAGTTGCCAAAACTGCAAGAACAAAGGTTGGTTTCTAACATGCCAAAGGCCTTCCTCTAAAATTTTATGAGCTTGAAAGGCTGAGTTGAAGGTGAATATAATGAGATTTTCCTCTGTTAGAAGCGCATTAGCTAGTCCTTTGCTATGCCAAGAACGATGAGCCCACTTATGCATGATTGGGAAGGTGGACGTTGATCAAGGAAGAAACCAACTAGGGTGGCTTCCCAACAACGTGCTCCTTCTTCTAGAATTTCTATCTCTTTATAGACTATTAACTTATCATCTATTTCTATGGGAGGCTTAAATGTTATGATTGATGTTTGGTGGTCTCCAACTACTTGTTTCCAACTCTTCAGAAGGGTAGAGGCTGCAATATAGTGACAGGATATGATGCAACCACGTCCCCCTATATGTATATTTCTCGTGTACATTTTGACTGGATATAATGTAACCACGTCCCCCTATATGTGTATTTCTCGTGTACATTCTTGGTTATGCTCGAAGCGTACCGAAGACATAATAACCTTCTAAAGCGAAGATCTTGAGTTGAGAACGAAAGTCTACCTTAATTCTGACTTGTTTTAAACATGTGGACTCATATTCTAAGTGAAAAGAGTCCAAATGTTTCGAATTCATATTGCTTGCAAGCAATTGTCTAGACGGGTCCATAGGATATAATAAAAGAAGTAATAATAAAGGTGAATCCAGCCAGCTGGTCTAGTTGAAAATAAGGTCAAATATATAAGAGCTTTCGGTTATGGCCCCACTTGTATCATGTTCAGTGTAACAACAGTGGAAATGGAAATGTTGGAGATAATTAGAGGTAGATGATCAAATCAACTTTTGTGGTTCCCCAAAAACCTAAGGGATTAGAAAGAGTACACATGGTACTAAATAAGTCGGAAAAAACAGCGGTCCGACTGATCCTCTAAGAGGAGATTAAGACACCCTAAAAGTGTAATATCAAAATAAGTGATACCAAAAACGACAGGACCGGCCAGGGACTAGCTTTTTTGGAAGGCGTTCCGTGTTTCTGTGCCAATGCTTCGTTTGGGATGGGTGACATCAATCTAGTAATGCTTTCGTTTCATCAAAGCTGCCCACCATATGCATATAAAAGGAAAATAAGCATTAGTCATCTCTTTATGTTTCTCGCTCGCTCTCTTTTTTGCATGGAGGAATATTTTGCAATCCGTCTTATCTCGTGTAGAACAATTGGCAATTAAAAGTAACGCCAAGCATGCCCCATCTCTGATATGTGATTCCTAATCTTGCAATTAAAAGTAACGCCAAGCATGCCCCATCTCTGCCTTTTAGAAGTAACCTTAGCTTACACCACTCACTTAAACTGTAATTTTTCATGGTCAGTCCGGCGTCGTGCTTAACTCTTCAATTATACAGATCCAAGTTTCCCTTTTTCAGGCCATAGCTTTTCGAACAATGAGATTGAGTTCAATAAAAAGTTTAAAATGTTGAAGGATTTAAATTGGCATGCCGCGATCGAATTGGAAACAGGTTATCTCTAAGAACCGGGTCAAGCTTGTACTTCTTCCAAGGTATGTTGTAAAAAATCTGTGAATCTAATGATGATTTCATAGTGAAAGACACATTCATGTCAATTATAACCATGTTTGAAGATATTAAATGTTAATAATGACAAAAATTAGGAATACGAGGATTGAAAACCAGCTCTTCATATTTGTCCAAATGTAGAAGCAAGTTACAAGGAAACAAATTTCAATCAAGACGATGGAAAGTGTTATTTAATTGGAGCTTTTCGTATAAAGTTGGGAATGGAAGCAAGAGCTATTTATGTTTTTATACGGCACAGCAAATCTGTGCAATTCCATGTGTACATGATCTACCTTGTATTTAGGATAAGGGCGAACTATCTGAAGATTAAGCTGCTCATTAGTTGAAGAGAAAAATATAATAAATGGTCTATAGTTGCATATACAACAACTACATGGAGAAAACTTTTGGCCTATGGTGGGTTGTTACTACCTTTTCCCCCACCAAGAAGAAATAAAACACAAAGGCCACCGACAGCAAAGAGGAAGGAAGAAATTAATAAAGCCAAACTTTTAAGGAGTCTGGTCAAAATGGGAGTGGATGCAAGGATATCTATCGGATACTATTAACTATTTGCTTATTCTATATGGAATTAACCATACGTAACAGCTATGTTTGTTTTATTTGTGTAATGCTTCTCATATTTCATCAAATAAGACAAATGTAAGTTTAAGAGAACCATCTATAAAAACTCATGTGATGAAGTTATTATGAATGATTGTTACTTCATACTTTGTTTGTAATTACTACATTTATTTTATATAATAGTTCTTATACTCCATCAAACAGCATAAGAGGACTACGTCTTGAATTCCATCAAACAACATGGGACTTCAAGGGAACCAACTATGTCGACTGAGGTGATGAAACTCTGTTCTATATAGGCTTCTCTAGTAACAAATGTTTTATCCTTTTCACTATATTCGATTTATGCATTAATTCTAAGCAACCAAGGGATGATGTAGTTCTTTAGAGGCATAAAAAGAAGTTGGACAAGAGAGGAAAAAATGTTAACGGTGATATGTGACTTATGCATATGGATATGGATATACATTAAAAGTATATTGGTTAAACAGCTAGTCGAACAAAACTAGATTCTTATTTGGCATCTTTTGTACTATTAAAACTACATATTTATGTGGGAATCCTTTTTTTAAATTTTATGATTTTACATAAGTTAATAGCCTGAATTTAATTTTTTGATAGTTTGAAATTTTTTGATGATATGATAAGTTGTTTGAATTTACGATTTGAATTTGTGTTCAATATTCTTGGTCAAAAGTATTGGAATTGATAATCGATTGTTATAGCACTTGGTGGACACATGAAGATTATATTGACTAAATAAAGTGGGAGAAAGGTATTAAATCTCGTTAGTTTTGGTAATTAGGTCGACCTAATCAAATGATGCAGACAACTTTGACATGATTTTAGGGATGAATCTTTTATTCTTCTATCATGCTACTCTTGATTGTCATGAGATGTGAGTTGAATTGGATGAATTCCATTAGTACTGGAAAAAGGATGAACAACAACAACACTTTTTATTTAGGGTTAATTAAAAAAATCTCAAACATGTAATATCCTAAATCAATCCAACCCATTCGTTGTTGCCTTTTCTCAAACTGTACACAGACATATCCTTTCTGAAAATTTGAGATAATTTAGACAACTTCATGCCCATTAAATCCTCATTTCCCACTAACAAAAATGTAGATAACTTCATACTCATTATATCCTCATTTCCTGCTAACAAAAACTCAGTTGCAAGTCCATCTCTTCTAAATACCCCCAACCAGATGCAACCTTCAATACAAACTCCACCTCTTCCACCTCACTTAGAGACACCCCTATAGCTCTAAAAGATTCAACCTAAGTCAAATGGTCTTAGCTTTAGAAAGTAGGTGTATTAAGCCCAATGTTAAAAATCAATACTTTCAACCTAGCAAATCTGAGGAGCAACAAGTCGTGACACCCCCTAAAGATCCTAAAATAAGGCATTGCAAGTTGGGAGTTAACTCTTATTAGCTACTTCTTTGATAAAAGGGTCTTTTATCTACCATAAAAGCCTAGCTTTAGCTACCCAAAGACAGTTTGGCATCACTAATTAATAAAGAAGACTTCTTCTTCTTCAGATTCCCCAACAAAATTAGTACAATGAAAGTGGTTGATGAAGGTCCATAATATGTTATGAATAAACTGATCTTACTTTAGTTAAAGATATCAAATCAACAAACATGCTAGTGTAGATACGTGTGCATAGTGTTCCACTTCAATATTATGCGACCAAAGGCCTAAACTACATTCGAAGCTATTTAGGGAAACTATTATATATGGATCAAGTAGCTGTAGAAATCAAAAGAATTAACTATGTTGGGATGTGTGTGTTAATTAAAGTATTGAGGGACCTACCTAGTGAGATACCAATAATGAGGATAAATAATGAGATGTATTATGAGGAGGACATTGTAAAAAAAAATTATGTATGGAAACCAGAATCTCTTTCTAAGAAAGTTTGGAAATTAACTAAAAAAAGTATTCAATATTGATGGAGACTATAAGTTAACTAGTAATACTAAAATCTAAACCTACAAGAATGTAAAAGGGTTGAAAGCAGCTAAGGAAAACTTGATCTAGATTAATTAAGAATAAAAAGGTGATGGTGAGGTAACTGTGAAAAAAATAAAGGATATACTATTTATGCAACTAGAAGAAAAAGGTGTAAGTAGAAATTGATGTTAATAAGAAAAATAAAGAACATAAAAGCAAAGGGAAGGAAGTGTAAATCGATACTGATGATAAACCAGAAATACTAGGTAAATAGGATGCTTTTTTTTTTATTCCAAGTAGAAGGAAATCTATTAGGAAGAAGAGGATTTATTCTCTTATAAGATAAATATTTATTATTGCTTGGAATGTAAGGGTTATGAATTCCCCTTCCAAACAATTAGTTAATAGAGATTTTGTATATGAAAGTAAGCCTAAGATATTTGGCATTTTGGAGATAAGAAACAAAAAGGAGAATTGTAATATTCTCAACCTCGTGCCTAATATTTTGAAGATGGTGGATAACTATGTTTGTGATTACAATGGAAGGATTTATGTGCCATATGATGATGGTAAAGTTCTTATTCATAAGTAAATGATTCACAAGAAAGTCAAGCTCAAGCAGGAACATATGATTCCAATTTTTAATAATTTATTGATATAATTATGCTTTCTTTAGGATGTATTTATGGAACAAATTGAGATAATTAACTGTCTTAATGATCCCTGGCTAATCCTAGGTGAATCTAACACAATGCTAAACCATAATGAAGCTAACAATAATAGTTGTATGAGAAACTATTGTAGTGACCTAAATTAATTTGCAATCAATATTTAGATGGAGGACCTTTCTATAGGATATAACTTTTATAAGTAAAGTAATAAATAAAAAGGATACTAGTTTTTAGGAAGAAGTTAGATAAAAGTATGGCCGATTTGCAATGGCTTCAGAAATTTCTAAAATGTGTATTTATGTTTCTAAGAGCATGATGCTCAAATCATTCTCCTATCATAGTGCAAAAAATAACTAGAGATAAGGTTAAAAAAATTTCCATTCAGTTTTAACAAATTTCTTAGGTGAAATAAAGGGTTTTAAAGAAGTAGTAACAAAGGTTTTATGCCTTTTTATAGGAGGATCATATCAATACAAGTACACCAAGATGATTCATGTAATAAAAAAAGAGCTCAAAATCCTAAATAGCGATATAATTAGTAACTCATATTAAGCTGTGAATCCCACTAAGCAAGTGCTAGCTAAGGTACAAACTAAACTATATCTTAATCCCACCACCTTTGTTCTTCAAGCTCTTAAAAAGCAAACTATGCTCAAGTATTACTAAGCACTATAAGTGGAGTATTTATCAAGAGACAAAGTTCAATACAACAATGAATTTCAGAAGGAGACATGAATGCCTCCTATTTCCACAAGTTAGATGCTATGAGGAAGTCCATAAATAGAATTGTGTCCATTCTAATAGAAGACACCCTAATCACAGCTTAGGATGAACTATTGAAGGATGTGAAGACCTACTTTCTTGAACCTTGGGAACTCTAACAGAAGCAACCTCTTTAGCTCAAATAATTAGGGAGATTATACAAGATCACCTAAGACTGATATGGAGATTTTATCTAGAACTATAAAGAATGGAGATTAGAGTGCTCTTAAAGCCTTAAGTGCTCACAAAGGACTAGAGCTAGAAGGTATAAGCATATTATTCTTTCGAAGGACTTAGGCTATGATAGGAGACTTAATGAAAGTAATAATTGAAGAATTCTTTTAGGAAGGAAGCTTTTAAGGGAGATAAACAAAACTTACATAAATCTAATTCCTAAAAGAGTTCACTGAAAATCATTGAACAATTACATATCAATAGCCTGTTTTAACCCTATTTACAAAATAATATAAAAAATCCTAGTAGAGAGGATGAAGAAAGTACCATATGCTCAAATTGGATACCAAAAGGCAGCATACATTTAAGGGAGATATGTTGGAGATAATATTTTGATTATGTAGGAATTATTTAGGAACTACAAACAAAAGAGAAATAGCATAAAATAAACACTAAAAATTAACTTTCAAAAGTCATATAACTCAATAGGTTTGAAATTCACTGTAAATGGCTTAAAGACTTATGCTTTCCCAAGGATATTTATCGAGTGTTTTGTGTCATCATCCGGAACCACATCAGGTATATGACAACCGTCGCATACCTAGGCTAATGATACTCACGGTACCCTTAACTTGACTATGCAAATCTAACTGAATATCCTTTAGAAACATTTAGACAGCATAACGTCTGTATTTTAAAAATCTCAAAACTCAATTAAAATACCTGTAAATTAGTTTTAAACGCACTTCTATATTCACATTTAAAACTCTTACCACAATTTCTAGAATTTTAAGTCCACTCAAGAGCAATCTCAACAATAGTACAAAAAGTTTATACATAAGGTCATTTACAAACTACAAGACAGTCAAAAGTTAAATTACAAAATTATAAAGCATATCAACATAACTAACTTAATAAAAAAATAGTTTATGAGCCATCATACAACAAAAGTATAAACAGAGACTATCCACGTACAGTAATGCCCCGCAAATGTCTAAAGACCGCACGATACACTCAAAGCCTCAAGCTCACCAAATTAACCTTCATAGTTGGAAAGCGAAGAGGGTGAGTACACTATGTACTCAGTGAGCACGAAAAACATATATCGCAAATAAAACCCAATACACACCAAGACGATGTAGATAACCTATAAAGTGAACATACATGACATAGAAACACATAGGTCTAACCTATGACTTAACTTATACTGGTTAGGAGCCATATAGGCCTAGCCAATTAATCACCTATCCGACGAACATAGGTTTCAGTTCTAGTATAAAAAAGCAAAAAAAAACACCACATATATAAATCAAATATCGTCAAAAAACAAATATCAGAATAAGCCAAAACAATCATGTGTGTCACCAATAGTCAGCCAAACTAGTGTGCACACCTACCGATTCTCAGTGTTGACTCGACTTTCATCCGTGGTGAGTCCAAACTACGGTTGATAAGAGAGTCATGACATTAGGTGATGACCTCGTTGGTGTCTAGACCCTAGGTGTGAAATAACCCGCAAGTCCCATATAAAGGTGTTGATACAAGGACTCGACTTTTATGTACTAGCATCAAGGGTACGGGAGTCGCTTAATTTGTTGTTCCTAGAACACGATTGGCCAATCATTACCTCACCAATCACAAAAATCATTTAAAAATATTAAGTACAAAAAATCAAGTATGGCACCATGTTTTTATTTATCGGTCCAACCAATAAAATAGAACCTTGCCATGGCTCTAAGCCAAAAGAGAACATATACATGTAGCATACATGACTTGGTTATGCATGTGTAAGTTCCAAAACATTATTTCATACAATAAAAATCATCTTTTGCACTCCAAGTGCAAAGTTGTTCAAAAATGTAGTTTTAGATAATAAAACATTATGATTTGCACTTCAAGTGTTCGTTTGTTGAAAAAAATATCGTTTGTCAAAATACGTAATAAAAACATCAGTTGCACTTCAAGTGCAAAGAGTTATTAAATACATAAGAATACTTGCATCTACTTGAGATTCAATTATACTATGCATTACCTAGGTTCAAAATTCACATGCAAGTCATCATGCATGTCTTAGGATGTTCGAATCCCATTTAAGAGTTATGATTTCACCAAATCACCTCAAAAGAAGGTGTACACTCTCTTGACTTCAATAATCCTAGGTACGAGTTTCTTGATCCACAACTCTCGAGCCTTTATACAAACAAATATACAATTTATTTACTACTCAAACATGTATCTCATATTCATACACAACCACAACCAAATTCATCCCTAATCAATCATCATAAATGTTATTATAACATAAGTCAATTATTCAATTATTCACTTACTAATTCAGGTCAATGTCTCCTCAACCTTTAAGCTAACCTAATCTTATGTGCAATGTTTACATCCTTTTATTCCTAATGTTCCTTCATAAACAAGTTGTCTTCTTTTAATCATAACTCTCTCTACAAAGATCCAAATGTCATGATTCTTGTGCCCCATGAAACTAGACTTCCATTATTCTTAAATAGACTAAAAATTACACAAACGACATCTTTCTTCACAATAAAATCTCCATCCAAATTCTGTCTTATTTTTGGTAAGAAACAGACTAGAAACCAATACTCAAACTACAATAATTCATTATCAATACATCTCCTAACAAAACCATTTCACAAAAGAATTAATAAGACATCAATAATCATTTTTCATGTTTTATACTTTCACTAATTCGGACTCTAAAGTCCTCAAAAATCAAGAAATCATACAAGGTTCCTGCACAGTGGTCTATCATAGGCAGTATTATGGAAACAAGTATAACTCAAAATTTAGTCACTATTTTATCAAGCAACTTTTACAGAAGTCAAGCTAAGACCTAAATCTACAACTTTTATTCTTTGAGTTTCTTCAAATTCGTGCTCTAAGAATACGTAAAGATGAAATTGAAACTAGAATTTCAACTTACCTTGATAACTTCTTTCCTTCTCCTCTTCTCTTCCCCTTTTTCTCTCCTTCTCATCTTATTTTTGTTTTTCTCCCTCTTGTAACCTTATGGCAAACGTTCACTCTTACTTCTATTACCTTGTCATCCATTTTCTCTAGAAAATTCGAGAAGGTCAAACTAATCCATGTGTCACCATTCTATTGGTCCATATGTCACCATTCTATTAGTACATATGTTATCCCTCTATCGGTCCATATGTTACTATTCTATTGGTCCATATGTCACTTACTTTAGGCTCCACACGTCAGTCATTTAAGCATCCATATGTCACTACTTTTAAGGCTACACATTTCACTAATTATAAGGCTATATATGTCACCATTTGTAAAGCTACATATGTCACCATTCTATTGCTCCACATGTCACAAGTCTAAAGTGCCATTTGCCACAAACTTAAAGGGTTACTTGTTGCAATTATACCCAAACCACTTGTCATCCATTTAACTGAGTCATTTGTCACTTATTCCCAATGCCACATGTCACCATTTCATAGGCCTAATCAACCTAATTTCCCATGTATTAATTTGTCTTGCTCTTTAATATTTTTCTTATACTAGATGCACATATCACCTCATCAATTACTCAATTGTAACAATAAATTCGCAATTCACTAATTATAATCCCTTAAAACAGAATTCGAGACAAAATCAACACAATTATATCATGATCATTAAAAACCTTTCATACTTCGGAACATGTCAATTGAGTGCATATACTATCTTGCAATGTTTTCTAAATCATGATTCATATGTGTATACAAATATTATACATGTGAATGAAATGCACCATGTAAATTCTTAAATGAAGTAACTCATGTGACTCAATCTAACAATTTAATCTCTTAACAATTTTAGGAGGTAGGATATAACATTTTGAGTAGTGCATTATTAGGGTGTCTCATAAAATATTCACCAACGATGAAACTATGAAGATTATTAAAGGAACAAAATATTTAAGTTAAGGGGACCCAATTTTACCATATCTATTCTCACCGACTGTGGAAGTTGTTAACAAATTATTTGTTAGGGTAGTTGAGAGGAATGAAGGCTTCAAATACAACTTTAGATGCAAGTTAAAGAGTATTATAATCTTGAATTATATTGATGATTTACTCTTATTCTTAAATGCAAATCATCACTCAATTACTTCCTTAATGATTGGTATAAAAATATTCACAAAACTTTCTAGACTAAATGTTAATAAAGAGGAAAGTGGGCTTTATCTCTTAGCTACTACTTGCAATGATGCCAACTAGTATTCTTCCTTAATTGGATTCAAGTTTTTGAATTTACCTCTCATTTATATTGGGATCCCTATATCTTCCTTCAGGCTCTCATATATGGATTTCAATCCCCTAACCAAAAAAACATATTCAAAGATAAGATTATGGACCTCTAAATCGTTGTCTACAGTAGGTAGGACTTAACTAATATCATATGTGTTAAATTTAAGAAGTCTCTATTGGGCTTCATATGTGTTAAATACACAACCTAGCTTGATAATCAAAGTATATAAAAAAAAAGATCCTAAGAAGGTTCTTATGGAAAGGAAGAAATGAGGAGAGTTTTAAAGAAAAGTTAAATGAAAGGAAGTTTGTGCTCCAAGTATCCAAGGTAGGATTGATTCCCATGGAACAAGATATCCATAAGATTGATTCTTCAACGATACAATGTATATTTAAGTTAAGAAGAAGCATAATCCTGTTAGTGTTCTACAAACTTTTTGATGGTCGAAAAATATCTTTCTCATATGATAATTGCTCTTACTGTGGTTCTATAAAGTATTAATCAAAACTATTACTACTCAATAGTACTTATGAATGAATGCTACAATCAAAGATGTAACATCCCGTCCCCAAATGAAGGGTGAGGACCCGAAATATTGTACAAGTGTGCTCAAGGAGAGACAAAGGAAA
>JANIJH010000007.1:628980-657028 GCA_024520975.1 Erythroxylum areolatum | reverse complement strand
AACTTCATTTTTGCTTTCATTCTACTTCTAACTTTCACCTTAATTCTTCCCATTTCAAAATCTCTTATCCACTAAAAACACCAAAGCATGACATGAATCTATCCAAATTTCTCATTTAATAGTTCTAATCTTCTAAGAAAAGTTCGGGGTCCAACACAACTAAGAACAACATTTTATATATGGTTGGAAATTAAAAGAAAAATCCTAACTATCAAGAGAAGACAGAAATTCTCTTTAATTTGTAATTGATGTCTTCTCTATAAATCTAACCTATAATTAATAGAGCATATCTTGTTTCCATGACACTTTTAAAATAGGGCTTTGAAAGAGATGTCTTAAAGATATAGAATGGACAATATACAAGATGTTTGGAGAAGTTTAATCAAGTGGATCATTAGACTTTAGCACAAATTAAGGGAAGAAAAAAGGATTTTCAAAATCACACTTTTATACCAAATGATTGCTGTGTGGGATGAGAGGAACAAAAAAGCATTCAAAAGCGAGGAAAGGACCAATAGCGCATTTATTGATGAGGTATTGATATAAGGTAGGCTCCATCTTAGTTTGTACAAGTAGAAGATACCACTCAACGATCAGATGATGTAGAGGTGGGATATTATTTAAAGTTCATGTATAATGACCATCTAGACAGAAGCAAATTTTTGGTTTTTTTAGATTAAGCCTTAGGCATAGAAGCATTAGACATAAGCTTATAAACTTCTTGTTATTTTTTAGTCCTCAAGTAACATTTTATGTAAATTAATAGTTATTTTCTAATTTGCAAATGATAATTATATTCATTTATTCTTAAAAGAACTATAATTCTAAAGTAACAAGAAGTTATGTATAAGAACAATTCTATAAGTAATACTTCCCCATCATATACAACCTATCTACTCATATAAGCTTTATTATTTGATATCCCCTTATATAGTCTCAAAGAGCATCTTCTTTTCCTTATTCAATAGGTTAGGTCTTAACCCCTCCCCCCTTTTTGTGCCTTGCTTACTCATTGATGATAATATAAAATAATTACAACTACTGATCTATTTTTATCTCTTAAAGATAAGAGATACAAAAATTGTTAAATAAATTATAAAAGATGTTAATTTGTGAGAGGCATATTATAGAAACCATTAAGCAAAGTAGACCATTAAGAGATAACTGAAGCCAAACTAAATCATTAATAATATTCATGAACTTTATGATAAGTAGGTGAGAATAAGAATCTTGATCCAGGAATAAGACAATTTAAGTGTAATCAAAGACAAATAATCTTTCTTATAAAGCTACTTTAGTAATTAATGTTTGAAGGGCTCAACATTCATAATCATCATTTTTAGTTATATATATACATTTCTCAATTATTAATAGGATTTACAATTTTGATTTTCAAAGAAAACTCTCTTAATCCCAAAAAAATATTTGGGCAACTAAACCAATTTTTTTCCATATGAGTTACATTACATTAAAAGAACTTGAAATGTTTTTAAAATAAATTTAAAGTAATTTTGGTAAACCTATATGGGAGATAGGTTGACCAATGTAAGAGTTTTAAACGTTACAAAATTTTATGTTCTCAATTTGCAAACTTTAGTCAATTGAAAGGTTTATTTAAGTCAACTGAACCTATATGTTTAAGTTACTGAAAGAAATTAAGACCGTTTTTTAATTCCTGACTATTGATTGATACATTAATGGACCGATAGGGTATATTGAAGGGGACATCTAAAGATGTAACCCTTTTTATGTAATTACTGTCTATTATGAAAATTAGTTTGAGTGTGTAATGACTATATGAATGTGAAATATGATTATATACCTCACCTTTCATTGTTAAACATCTTTTTCAGGTTTTTTATAATTCATGAGATATATTAGAGAGTCTTTTAAGCCATATGAAACATAAAGCATTGATTATGAAGTGCCTTGGATCAAGTGTTCAAATAAAAATTCAATTAATTTATATTTGAGTTTAGGGCTACTTTTAAACTTCTATTAGGGAAATTGTAAACTATAACTCCTCTTTAACATCAAGAAGAAGAAAACAAGGGTTTCTCTTTATTTTAGAATACTAAGGGTTTTTTTTCACTTGTTTAAAGAAATAATGAAAATCCCTAATATGACTAACTGGAGAGGCAACAAAGAGAAAGATTATTATCAAACTACTATAATATTAAGTTCACCATGTCTCCTCTTAAATCCTTTATATTTATTGTTATTGTGATATTTTTCTTGAGCTAATAACTATATTTATAGTATCTTTTCACAATTCATATAATTCCATTTAGAATATAATTGCACAAAAGGCATTTGTATTCATTTGGTATATAGGCTAAACATATAAGATGCCAAGACTACTAGTTTGAGTAGACTTATATGCTTTAATATTATCAAAGTCATTATCTTTATGTAATAATGTCAACTAGTGATTGGTATGACCATTAATTTTTTAAATTTTCCCTTAGGCACCATCCCACACTACCTAATTTAACCCACTTTTGGTTGCCATTTGAGCCTAGCAATGAGATTACGAGGACATAACCCTCATAATAAAATAATTACTTGAAGATAATAGTGATGGTTATTTAATATATAAATAATTACTTGAAAATCTTGAAATCTTAACTAAGAAAAGAGAGGTTGTCTTTGAATGCAAGAAAATCATAAATCATTAAATGTATACAATAAAGAAAATAAAGAAATTAAAAGATGACATTACATACATGAATACATCTATATATGAGAAAATGAAACTAAAAGGATCGATGAATTACCAAATCAAAATGCATTCCTTATAAAAGAAACAAATGAGCTAAAATCTTCACTATATAAACTTAACAAAAGTAAATAGAAATTTATATATTTTGTTAGGAGCTCAAAAGACATCTAATAATAGAGATGGGATAGGCTTAAAATATGGAAGCATATACAAAGAAAACCTTTTATGATATATAATTATAAATATAAAAAAAATCTTTGATCAATTTAACAGAAGTTAAACTTCTTTAAAGAAAAAAATAGAAGCTTGTAGCCATGCATCCTCAACTATGCCTAAAATACATATCACATATATAGGCATAAACATTTTTTGAAACATAGGAAGAAAAGAGCTAACAATCATCACAATTTGTCTATGATATAAAGAACAACACAAGATGACACTTCCCCTGTAACGCTGGACTTTCTATGCCCTTTTTTGTTGTCCTGTATTTGGAGATACTACTGTATATTGATGTATACATGGATGTATATGAGTTCAAATATGCATTTGAATCCTTTTGGTACGTATGCCAGTGATAAAAAATGTTATATGCCCTTACATAAACTTAGAGTTCATCGGTATGCGAAATATTGGAGATATCTGATTTATAAGCTTCCAAGTATATAAAACTGAGTCCATTGGATAGATATGACCATGGTGGTTAAATTAAATGTGTTCTAATGCCTTAGAGGTGATTAGACATCACCAATAAACTTATTGGACACTTAGAAAGCTTAATTAGAAAAGTTGATATACGTAAGGGCTTAATTGCAAAATTTTTAAAGTTAAAGGACTTAATTATAAATTTTCAATTCTTGGAGGACCAATTTTTAATTTTATAAAGTTAAAGGATTTAATTATAATTTCCAAAAGTTCGAGGACTAAAATGAAAACAAAAGTTTTGGTTATTTTCAAATGTTGGGCTTAATTGCAAATTTAGAAAAAGTTTGGACGGTAAAATGGCAATTTCACATAACCTAAGGGGAAAAAGGTAATTTTACCATATTTTCATCAAAGAAGAGTCAAAATTCTAGACCCTTCTTATGTGTGGCCATGCACTTCATTGTTAAGACTTAAACCATCTTGTTTTAATTAAAAGAGAAGAGAAGAAAAGAGAAGAGAGGAAGAAGAAGAAGAGGGGAAGAAGAAGAAGTTTCGGTCATCACCAAAATTTACCCTTCTTTTTTATTCTCCAACTCAAATCAAGGTGTTCTAAGTTAATTTGGGGTTAATGAACTCAAATCTATCATTAGATTTGATCTCAAAGGATTTGAAGATATCACCAAAGGAAGGTTTAGGTAAATTTTGGCTCATCTCTCTCTACGTTAGGATTTTCAGTTTGGTGTTAAGATATGTTTTTCTCCATGCTTGAATACACATGAAACATGGTTTAGATGAATGAAATGTGTCATAGAGATGGTTTTTTAAGTTAAAACCGAAATGAACCTTTTTTAGTGAAAGTTATGAATTTTTGGATATTTTTTGAAATTGATGATTTAAATGAATTCTATGGTGTTAATTGTACATGTATAATATGAACTGATGATGAAGAATGAAGAAGAAGTATGTTGGGTAGGATTGGTCGAAATGATGGAAGAAGGAATGGATTAATGTGATGAGTTATGTAATTATGATAAATGTAGCTTAAATGAAGGGAATTGGATTGAATGGAGTGGTGAAGTGTGCCATTGTTTCAAAGTATTTACCATATAACAAGATAGGAGCATGAATTACTATGCTAAAGACTTGAAAATGTGACTTGAAAGCCATGCACATTAGGTGTTTGATAAAATGTTTAAGTGAACTTAGCTTAGGATTTAAGGATTTGTAGCGATATACATTGAAAGTGGCATTCATGTTTGCTTAAAGTGAACTTAAATTGTTGCTTAGATTGATGAATAATGGCCTAATGTGCTTGGATAAAAATGTGCTTAATAATGTTTTGAAATGAGTAAGTATTGGATTAAAGGCATTAAATGCCTTAGGAAATGTAAAAGAAAAGCTAATGTGAATAGTAAGGAAGTAAACATATGAAAAGTTTAATGGTCAAGCCCTATAGTTTAAAGGGAGTGATATTGTGTTTTATACACTTATATGATGGTGTATAAATATGAAATTTATGATTAAGTAGTAATTTCATTGTATGTCTTTTATGTATAAAGGCTCGAGAACTGTGAATCAAGGAGTTCATATCGAGAATTTTTGAAGGCAAGGGAGTACACACCTTCTTTTGAAGAGAGTTGGGGAAACCATATTTCTCAAATAGGATTAGAACATCCTAAGACAAGCATGATGACTTGTATGTGAATTTTGAACCTAGGCAATGTATGATAGAATTGAATTTCAAATAGATGCTAATATGCTTAGGTATTTAATAAATGACATTTTCTTGAATAACCCTTTGCACTTGGAACGCAACTGATGTTTTCATTATGTATTTTGAGAAATGATATTGCTTTTAACAAACCTGCAATTAAAATGCAATGGACAACGTCTTATTTTTCTGAAACTACATTTTTTTACAACTTTGCACTTAGAGTGCAAAAGATAACTTTTATTTCAGGAAATAATGGAAATAATGTTTTGGAACTTTAATATACATAACCAAGTCATATATGCAACATGTATGCCTTCTCTTTTGGCTTAGAGCCAATGGCAAGGTTTCATTTTATCTGTTGGACCAATAAATAAAGGTATAGTGTCTTACTTGATTTTTGTACTTAATCTTTGTATATGATTTTTATGATCGGTGAAGAAACAATTAGTTGATCGTGTGCTAGGCACAACTGATTAAGTAACCCCATACCTTTGATGCTGGTACATAAAAGTCAAGTCCCCGTATCGACACCTTTCTACAGGACTTGTGGGTAATTTCACACCTAAGGTTTGATTACCGATGAAGTCATCACCTAGGGTCATGACGCTCTTGTAAACTATAGTTCGAACTCACTACGGATGAAAGTCGAGTCAACACCGAGGATCAGTGGGTGTGCACAACAGTTTGGCCGACAAGTGTTGTCACACATGATTGTTTTGGCTGATTCTGGGATTTGTTTTTTGACGAGTTTTGATTTATACATGTGACGTTTTTCTGCTTTTGTATACTGGAACTGAAACCTATGTTCACTGGATGAGTGATTAATAGGCTAGGCCTATGTGATTCCTAACTAGTATACGTTTAGTCATAGGCTAGGCCTATGTGCTTCTATGTGATGTATGTTCACTACATAACTATCTTGATATGTATCGAGTTCTATTTGTGATATATGTTTTTCCTGCTCACTGAGTACATAGTGTACTCACCCCCTTTCACTTTCCAACCATGCAGGTTAATTTAGTGAGCTTGAAGCTCTGAGTGAATCGTGTAGTCTTTTGACATTTCAGGATATTACTGCACATGGGTAGTTTCTATTTTGGACTTTAGTTGCATAGTGGCTCATAAACAGTTTTACTATTTTTATTAGATTGGTTATGTTGATATGCTTTATAATTATATAAATTTAACTCTTGACTATTTTGTTGTTGTAAAAGACTTTATGTATTAACTTTTGATGCTATTGTTGAGATTGTCTTGAGTGGAATTTAAAGTCTTGAAGTTGTGGTTGGATGTGAATATAGAAGTGTGTTTAAACATTGTTTGCAGGTATTTGAGTGAGTTTTGAGATTTTTAAAATACAACCGTTTTGCTGCCCAAATTTTTCAAAAAAATAGAGAGATATTCAGTTAGCTTGCATAGTCAAATTAAGGATATTATAAGTGTCCTTAACCCGGGTATGTGGCGGTTGTCATAGGTCCGATGTGATACCAGGTTGTGACAATTAAATTGGTATCAGAGAATGGTTTTTACATTTTAAAAAAGTGTTATTTCTGTTTTCAAAAAGTTTAAGAGCCTTAGGAGCTGAGTACGGGTGTCAAAAGTCTTTGGTCGAGAAGTTGATTCTCGAATCGTTAAGTTGGCTTCCTTAATGGTCGGATGATTTCAACCTCGATCAAAGTACTTGTCGACATTCCTTGGGATGTTTTGGATATCAGATAAACTAGGCTTAGCCCGATCTCTTTTATTAAACAATGTCTTTTTCTTTAATTTATAGTGATAGCATGGTTGGACAAGGAAGGGGAAGTGGTTGTAAGGTTGGACCTTTATGACCTGAGCCAGAGGATATTAGTTATCCCCTAGAGCCATTAGATCCCCCTCTCATTATAGTCACTCCTCTTGGAGAGCAAGTGGCTTTTGATGAAGTATATACAATTTGTGAGATAAAGATCGGCGATGCTGTGTTAGAGGTAGATCTTATTACCCTCGATCTCTGAGATTTCGAGGTGATATTGGGGATTGATTGGTTAGAGAGGTATCGCGCCAGGGTTGATTGTTTTAAGAAAGAGGTGGAGTTTGACCCTTAGGGTAGAGTCCCAAATAAATTTACTGGTAACCGATGGGTATTCTCAATTTGTTTGATATCGGTGATCAAGGCTAAGAGGTTGATTCATCAAGGTGCCAGGCATACCTCACACGTGTGATTGACACTTCAACGCAGAGGATCGAATAGGGAGATGTCCTTATTATGTGCAAGTTCCCCGATGTCTTTCTAGAGGAGTTACAGGGATTGCCACCTGATTGGGAGTTTGATTTCAATATTGACTTAGTCTTAGGGACGACACCAATATCTATACTACTGTATCGCATGGCACTAGCAGAATTGAAAGAGTTGAAGATTCAACTACAAGAGTTATTAAACAAGGGCTTCATCAGGCCAAGTCATTCACCATAGGGAGCACCAATATTATTTGTCAAAAAGATGGATGGGACCCTCCACTTATATGTTGATTATCGGCAGTTAAGCAGGGTTACCATCAAGAATAAATATCTACTTCCCAGGGTCGATGGTTTGTTTGATCAGTTATGGGGAGCTACAGTATTATCAAAGATAGATATGAGGTTTGGGTACCATTAATTGAAGATTGACGAGAATGATGTGCATAAGACTACTTTCAGACGAGGTATGGACACTATGAATTCTTAATGATGCCATTCAGATTAACAAATGCACTTGCAGTATTTATGGATTTCATAAACAGGGTGTTCCATCCTTATTTAGATTAATTTATCATAGTCTTCATTGAAGATCTATTGATTTATTCTAAGGATAAAGAGGAGCATGCTAGACATCTCTGGATTATGCTACAAATACTTCGCGAAGGACAGTTGTATGAGAAGTTCTCAAAGTATGAATTTTGGCTAAAGGAGATAGGATTCCTTGGGCATGTCGTATTAAGGGAAGGTATTTTTGTGGACTCGAAGAAAGTGGAAGTTATACTCGTATGGGAGAGGAAGAAGATAAGAGAAAAGAGGAGGAAGAAGAAGTTTCGACCATCAACAAAATTTACCCTTCTTTTTTATTCTCCAACTCAAATCAAGGTGTTCTAAGTTAATTTGGGGTCAAGGAATTCAAATCTATCATTAGATTTGAGAAATTCTCAAAGGATTTGAAGATATCACCAAAGGAAGCTTTAGGTAAATTTTGTCTCATCTCTCTTTACATTAGGGTTTTGAGTTTGGTGTTAAGATATGTTGTTCTCCATGCTGGAATATGCATGAAACATGGTTTAGGAAAATGAAATGTGTCATGAAGATGGTTCTTTAAGTCAAACCAAAAAGCCTCCTTTTCAGTGAAAGTTGTGAATTTTTAGATATCTTTTGAAATTGATGATTTAAATGAATTCTATGGTGTTAATTGTACATGTATAATGTGAATTGATGATGAAGAATGAAGAAGAAGTATGTTAGGTAGGCTTGGTTGAAATCATGGAAGAAGGAATGGATTAATGTGATGAGTTATGTAATTATGATAAATGTAGCTTAAATGAAGGGAATTGGATTGAATGGAGTGGTGAAGTGTGCCATTGTTTCAAAGTATTTACCATATAACAAGATAGGAGCATGAATTACTATGCTAAAGACTTGAATGGAGTGGTGAAGTGTGCCATTGTTTGGAAGTGTTTATTATATAACAAGATAGGAACATGAATTACTATGATAAAGTCTTGAAAATATGACTTTAAAGTTATACACATTTGGTGTTTGATAAAATGTCTAAGTGAACTTGGCTTAGGATTTACGGATTTGTAGTGATATACCTTGAAAGTGGCATTCATGCTTACTTATAGTGAACTTAAATTGTTGCTTAGATTGATGAATAATGGCCTAATGTACTCGGATAAAAATGTGCTTAATTATGTTTTGAAATGAGTAAGTATTGGATTAAAGGTACTAAATGCCTTAGAAAATATAAAAGAAAAGATAATGTGAATAGTAAGGAAGTAACCAAGTGAGAAGTTTAATGGTCAAATCCTATAGTTTAAAGGGAGTAATATTGTGCTTTATACACTTATATGATAGTGTATAAATAAGAAATTTATGTTTATGTAGTAATTTCATTGTATGCCTTTTATGTATAAAGGCCCAGGAACTGTGAACTAAGGAGTTTATACCGAGAATTTTTGAAGGCAAGGGAGTGCACACCTTCTTTTGAGGTGAGTTAGGTAAACCATAATTCTCAAATAGGATTAGAACATCTTAAGACAAGCATGATGACTTGTATATGAATTTTGAGCCTAGGCAATGTATGGTAGAATTGAATTTCAAAAGGATGCTAATATGCTTAGGTATTTAATAAATGACATTGTTTTGAATAACTTTTTGCACTTGGAGTACAACTAATGTTTTCATTCCGTATTTTGAGAAATGATATTGACAAACCTGCAATTAAAACGCAATGGACAACGTCTTATTTTTCTAAAACTACATTTTTGAGCAATTTTGCACTTGGAGTAGAAATGATGACTTTTATTTCATAAAATAATGTTTTGGAACTTTCAAATGCATAACTGAGTCATATATGCTACGTGTATGTCTTCTCTTTCGGCTTAGAGCCATGGCAAGGTTATTTTATCTATTGCACCGATAAATAAGGGCATGGTGTCTTACTTGAATTTTGTACTTAATTGTTGTCTATGATTTTTGTGATCGGAGAGAAAACAATTGGCTAATCGTGTGCTAGGCAAAACTAATTAAACGACCCTTCTACCCTTGATACTAGTATGTAAAAGTTGAGTTTCCGTATCGACACCTTTCTACAGGACTTGCGGGTGATTCCACACTTAGGGTTTAGTCACCCATGAGGTTATCACTTAGGATCATGATGCTCTTGTCAACTATAGTTCGGACTCACCACGGATGAAAGCTGAGCCAATACTGAGGATCGGTAGGTGTGCACACTAGTTTGACCGACTAGTGATATCACACATGATTGTTTTGGCTTATTCTGGGATTTATTTTCTAGCAAGTTTTGATTTATACATGTGACGTTTTTCTACTTTTGTGCACTGTAACTGGAGCCTATGTTTACTGAATGAGTGATTAATAAGCTAAGCTTATATGATTCCTAATCAGTATATGTTGAGTCATAGGCTAGGCCTATATGTTTCTAGATGATGTATGTTCACTTCATAGGTTAGCTACTCCATCTTGGTGTGTATCGAGTTCCATTTGTGATATATGTTTTTCTTGCTCACTGAGTACATAGTGTACTCAACCCCTCCACTTTCCAACCGTGCAGGTTAATTTAGTGAGCTTGAAGCTCTAAGTGGATTGTGTGGTCTTTTGACATTTTGGGGTATTACTGCACATGGGTAATTTCTGTTTTGGACTTTAGTTGCATAGTGGCTCATGAACTATTTTACTATTTTCATTAGATTGGTTACGTTGATATGCTTTATGATTATATAAATTTAACTCTTGGCTGTTTTGTTGCTTTAAAAGACTTTATGTATGAACTTTTAACACTATTATTGAGATTGCCTTGAGAGGACTTTAAAGTTATGAAGTTGTGGTTAGATGTGAATATATAAGTGTGTTTAAAAATTGTTTGCAGGTATTTGAGTGAGTTTTGGGATTTTTAAAATACAATTGTTGTGCTACCCAAATTTTTCAAAAAAAGAGAGATATTTAGTTAGCCTTGCATATTTGGATTAAGGACATTATGAGTGTCCTTAGTTCAAGTATGTGGTGGTTGTCATGGGCCCGATGTGGTACCGGGTCAGGACATCCCCTCATACATAAGACAAAGACAACCACATCTTCAATACTTGCATATCATACGAATAAGTTATTGTTCATTTATGGAGAATCATATTTTGTATTCATTGTTAGATAAATAGAAAGATTTTACATTTGAAAAGGATTTTAGAAAGTAGACCCATTAAATTATGGGTAAAGAAAAACTCCAAAACTAACTGATAAATATAAAATGTATTTGTATTTTACTAAGTTTTTTTATTATATTTTCCAATATAAATTACCATAATTTAATTTATTTGTGTTATGCTTTGGGTTATTTTTAAAGATGACTCCTTGGAATGATATTTATCAAGAATTATAGCCAACTACAAGTAAAAATATAAAGAAAATCACAATTTTTCGTTGAATAAAGCCTTACATGTAGTCATACGCCATCCTATGTCCATCATTAAGACATAATATAGAAAATGACCTATAGAGAGATTGTGTGATATTGAAAAAAATCCATAAAACATATCCTAATCCACAAATGAGCTATAGACCATGTATTAATCACAAGAGAAATATTAGGATTCAAAAGCTAGGAGCATGTGTGTGTTAGAGATTGTATCCTTCCATGGAGAAAGGAGAGATAGGACATAGGCATATTAGAGTTGTATCCCTCTTTAGAAAGATTTCCTAGACAAAAGCATTGCTTCTTAAATTAGTCATATTTTTCTTACCCAAACTCTAATTGAGATAATTTAGGAGGATATGTAAATTTTAAAGAGAGATCTAAATTTTTTTTTTCTTTTGATTGTAACAAGTTTTAAAAATATCCATATTTACGACATGACCATATCCCAAACCATGGATCTAAAGTGGAAATCTTATAAATAGAGTTCCCCCTAAATTAAAAGAAATTTTCATATTCTTTTAATCCAAACATTGGGTTAGTTATTAAAAAGGATACAAACACCTATGAGGAGCTTCAAACAACCATTCTCAGGGCAAAAGAAGATCAAAATTATCCCAATAACTAAGAAATTTGCATTAGAATATTAAAATAAATTATAGAACTCCTTCTATTTTTATTTCTCTTTGTTTCCTTGTTACGTTTATTAATTAAAACATAATGCATGGATGATTATTTCATATGCCTTAATAGGGGAACCTTGTTATTAATTGATTTATTTTGATATATGAATATTATATATTTATATGAATTGTATTTGATTGGGTGTAATGTGTGATTTATTTATTCCAACTTCTAAATTTTGCTATAATTTACTTGTGGAAGCCTTGAGAGACTTTTCTTATAAATGGATCATACAGTAAGTAATAGGGGTTAAATAGGGTACTCAAGAGTGACCTACATGATCTTTCTAGTATTAGGGTGAAACCTTTCATGAGAGTTCACATATCTTAATCATTCAAAGGGGTGATACTTTGATAAAGATATAGGTTAACTATTTTGAGAGTAAATAGTTTTAGCTTAAGAGAGTGGAAATTTTAGTTTCTAGGAGATCCTATTTGTCCAAATTAATATATCCATTTATTTAGATGATATTTGTATCTAATTTTTTCATATGATTACATGCTTTTTTTCTATCTCTAGTAGTTGTTTCCTCTTCGGTTTAAGTTTAGCTTTAGATTTAATTTTCCATCATAAAAATAAATTATGTTGTTTTAACTGACTAGGTAGAAGCTAGAGAGTTTACAGAATTACTATTGCTTCCTTGTTAGATTAATACTCTATTCACTACTATATTACTCCCAAACAATGGGTTCACTTTCCTTAAGTTGTAAGTGATTAAAATATATCTATAAGTATACATAATCAATTATAGTAAGCAGTAAAATCTAGAGTATTAATCTCATGAGGAATATTATTACTATTTTTATTATTCCTTGCCAACAATACAATTTAACAAATCAAAGTTTAGAAAAAGTAAATCAAATTACTGAACTAATAGAAAAAAAAAATTCAAGTCGTAGTTAAAGTTCAAGATAATGAAACGCTAGGGTTTTTAGGTTCAATTGTGTGAAATTTCAATTATCATGCAAGATTGTTTATCAAAGTGGAAATAATAATTAAACAAATGTATATATACCTTCTCCCTAGGCACACATGTATATTCTAGTACGTTACAACCCTATAATGTATAATTCAATCTAATCAAACTTATTAAATATAGTTAATCTTTTTAGTTATTATAAAAATCTAGAATATCCCTATCTCTTAATCTAAAGTGTTTGCCTCCTAGTGTGTAGATTATACTTCATCTCCTAGTCCTTTGTACAATCCTTAAGATTAAATCTATAAAGGCCATCCAAAAATCAAACAATTAAGATCAAAGAGAATAAATAAAACCAAGTGATATCAAGTCATCCATTAATAATTAAAATATCTATCACAAACTAAATCCCTAACTAGGATTTAGCTACTAAACATAATGAAAATAAAACTAAAATAAATCATTTTTAATAAAGAAGAAAAGAAGAAAAATAAACAAGATATCCAAATCTCTAAAAGAACTCTCTAAGTTAAGAATAATAAGAGTATTTATAACTATGATTACATAATAGAGTCTTAAATTGAAATAGTGCCTTTTGCATATCCCTATATTATGCTACAAGAATCAACACCAAACTACATTATAAATTGTGCTAGTTAACTTTTAGAACGTTTCATGTAAAACCTAAAAAGTCTAGCACCATTCATAAGAATCACTTTGTGGCTAGTTACTACTTCTCTAGCTTATCTTGTGAGCAACACATACGCACCTATTTTAATTACGACACCAATATTAGTTTGATCTTTTTACTCCAATCCCCCTAACCATAATATAACCAATGCCTAACCCATTCCTATATCCAACATTATTAGGAAATGCTCCCAAATGTTTTAATTTAACTCAATTTTGCCTACAACACATATATGCTATATTAAGTTCAAAATCCTTAAAATTCATAAAAACATAAGCTAAATGATCTTAAAATCATTCTTAAAACATAAAGCAGTTAAAACCTATCAAATTCTTCCATAGTTAAGTAATTGATTATCTTCAAGCAAATCAATATCATTTCCCTTAACTTATATATGTGACAAATCTAAGAAAGAATTCAACAAATCAACTTATATTTTGCATTATTCATCTAATTGCAAAAATCATCAAATTGTTAGAAATTTATCTACTTACATTAAGTCATAAATTAATCCTATTTAATCCATAATCCTTCAAACTTCCACTAAATCCATAAAACTTAACCTAATGTAAAAAATGAACATACATGAGAAAGTTGCTTCAACTTTCAAACATCTTTGTATCCTTTATTAAATAAAATAAAAAAACACATACCTTGAAATTAACACAAGGGCAATTAGAAGCTTGTTTGAAAAGTCACTTAAGCTTTTATCAAGAGATTAAACACCTTGTTATAAATATTCCTAAGTACTTAATTAGGTTACCATTTTAAATGGCTACTAGCACCACTATTTAAATTCAACTTTTTATTTTATTTAATCTAATGGAGTGAATTAATTTTATTCTTACTTATTCACAAACTCCTTTTTTATTTGGGATAATGAAAATTCTTAGAAAGAATTTACATCTAACCAAATTGTTTGTAAAATTTATATGGAAAGTATTGTAATGTAAATCAAGTATCCATTCTCTACAATAATGAAACAGATTAAACTCAACTTAATCATTAAAGGTCATAACTATTTGCCTAAAAAAGTCAAACAACTATAACAATCACACTTTACTCCTAACAAAATTGATGATCACAACTTATGATCACTAATGATAATCCAAAGTACACCAAAATCAGAGAAGATATGTCCCTATGAATTTTACAACATTGCACTAGTATTATTGTTTAAAACCATTGTGTCCACCCACTCTAAGATATAATCCACCTCATTACTCACAATAACCACTTTACAGCTAATTAGACTATGCTTCTCTTTCTGCTCCTTTTTTAAAAATATGAATAAATTGATATTAAAAAGAATAATGTCCTAGGCTAAGGCTTGTAAAAATAAAGTTTAACTTGGGAATACAAATTATCTAGCATAGGACGTTAGGAGGGATATGTTCTTATTAAACTTTAACTGGTCAAAGAGGAAGCTCAAATGAGTCCTCACCATATGGGGAATGTCCATAAGTGCAAGAGGTGGATAAAATCCAAAGGAATACCACATTACATATCCTTAATAATGGAAAATATATTTGTATTCTTTCTACTTAAGGTAATACACTTGTTGTTCCTTGCATGCAACAATTACGGGGATTAACAACTTTCCAACTAGGTTCCAGCCATGTAAAGAGGGCCATGCATGTGTCCAAATAGGTAAGGGCGACTTTATCCTTGATTGATCTTCTTGAGATATATTTGCTTCTCTTTAAATTATAACAATTATTACCTACAAGCATTCTAAATATTAAAGCTTCCATTTGCATGATCCTAAATAAAGTGTGTACTAAAATGTTCTAACTAATCCCAAAGTGATGATCTCCTATCTCATAGAGATTCCACTTCTCCTTGTACATTAGGCTACATGTGGTATTCATATTTTTAGGATCATTAATGGCCTCTATCTATTGTATATAATGTTACATAAGTTATGTGCTTCCTATTTTGCATTTAGGAATCTTTAATGGTTCCTTTCATCATATAGTTTATAGATTTCCCTGCTAAAACATAATTTAAATAGTTTGAAGTTAGTGAAATTTTAGAACTTGACATAACCTATCCATTGAGTTACATCACTAAGTGAGGTAGAAGTATACAGAAGGTTGCATTCTTCAAGTAGATTCTTATAGATTGAGATCAAATAAGGTTTAATGAATAAGAGATGATCTATAATCTCTAATGTAACTTAACATAGGATGCATGTAAAAGAATTAGTCCAAGGGATTTTATCTAGTGTTAATAACATATTTTTAAAGTCCATTGATAGAATGATGGAGAACTTTAGCATATACCTTTTGAACCAAACATCTTGTGCCAGTTTACTTCTTAAGATAAGGGGTTAAACAAGGGTATACAGATTTTGAACAAGGGTATACAGATTTATTAGAAAAGTTTTTGGAAGAAATTTTAAGCCAAATCACCTTACCATTCCTTGATGAATTAGTGGTAATTGGGGAAGTAAGTTAGAATGGTGGCTAGTCCTTTAAGGGTTGAACCTTTGATTCTCTCCAATTAGCACCTTGACTTTGGCATTAGGAGGTAAAAGATAGTGTATAGAGGGGAATGAGAGGTGATGATATAAGGGGCTTTGCTCTAACCAGTTATCAAACTATAGGTTTGTTTGTGATCCATCCCTTATGATGTGCATCATTTCTTTAGTCATAGTTTCCTAAGTTTTAATAGGAGTTTGATAGTTGATAAGGACAATGAATTTGATTTCACATCCTAAAAGCTTTTGCCCCTTAGGTAATCCTTATGCATTCATTTCACCTAAAGAATCTCTCTGTCAATGAATAGGTGCCAAATTCTCTTAACTAAGAGTGTTTTTATGGTAACTTAGATTGATTTGATCCTTAGTCTAACTTAGGATTTAGGTAGACAAATCTCCTTCCATTTGACTTTAGGAAACAATTTAGTAGACCCTAAACCACAAATAAGAAATTCTTGAGAATTCATATTATATCCTTGATAATTTTGATTGGTAATGCCACATGAGAGCTCCAATATATATGCATATTATTAAATAGATTAACTGAATTTTATCTTCATAGGATAAAGCTTTGCATTTCCAACTAATGATCCTTTGGAGAACAATATCAAAGAGAGGCTTGTAGTCTTTATAAGTCAATCTAGTGGATGAGATAGGTAAACTACAATAATTAAATGGATCCTTAGTTAGTTGGAGGCTAGATGATAGTACAAATTTTTTCTCCAATGAATTAGGAATAAAGGGAATGAAGATTTGGATTTTATTCATATTGATTGAGATTTTTGAGAGTTCAATGAATTGTTGAATACATTACAATAACAATTGTATGGAATTCCTATCTACTCCATATTGGAGGAGCAAATCATCAGCAAAGGATAACTTGAAAAGCTTTAATTTCTTACCTTTCCAATGATATTTAAAGGGTTTTCCCTTAATTTTCTTATGAGAAATTATTCTAGTCATCATCAACACCCAGTTGCATCTCACACCAATGTGGGGTCTGAGAAGGTCCGATAGTATGCAGCCTTACCCTTATCGAAGTAGAGAGGCTATTTCGATTGTTAATGCTAGTGCATATAGATATAAGGATAGGGATCCTCTTATCTAACCCCTTTAACCCTATGGAATGGTTGAGTGGCCTCTCTATCTATTAATTCACTGTAGGATGTGGTAGATAGAAATTGGTTAATCCATATGGTAAAAACTATATGAAAGACAAAAACTTGTAGTGTATGGCATATGAAACTCCAATTAAGAGTGTTAAAAGCTTTAAAGAAATATATCTTTAAGGCATCGCTTTTATTTGACCTTTTTAAATGATACTCCTTAAGTATTTCTTATGAATTTAACAGTCTATCTTTAATATTATGACGTAAAATAAAAACATATCATAAGATATTAATAAGATCATTCATAATAGGTTTAAATATCCCGGCTAAGATCTTAGAGATTATTTTATATATAATGTTGCAACACAAAATTGGACCGAATTCTTGGAATGAGGACTTTTAGGGACTAGAGTTAGGATTCTAGTTTCTTGACTATAAAACCAATAGAGAAAATTTCTTTGATCATTTTAGTGTCATGGGGCTATAGTAAGCTGTAAGAACTTTGGAAGAAATAGACATTGAATCCATTAAGTCTTGGAGCTTTATTAAGACCAAAAATAAATAAGGCTTTCTTAATTTCTAAATTGGATACAAGTTTGGTGAGATTCTCATATTGATTTTGGTTAAAAGATGGGGAGATAAAGCTAGTAATAGTGTAAGGGAAATTGACGTGTTTAGGGTTGAACCTAGGAAAGAATTGAAATAGTTGTAAGCAATGGTCTGTAAAAGGTCTTAATAAAATTTGAGATCCCTGAGATCTTATTAATGTTTCTTCTAGATTGAATAGATGAAGTCCCTCTCTTTTATGTAAGAAACTCTTTCTTTTTATTTAAAACGATAATTATACGCTTCCAAAGTTGCAAATACGATCTTAGCTTAGCTTTCTCCATTTTCCTTATATTTTCTTTGAGGGTATCTACATATAGTTGAGAATAGACAACCTATAGTTCCTCCTTGATCTCGTCTACTTCTTTATGCAAATCTTTTTGAAGTGTATCCTATGAAAACTTTTAAGATTCATATCCCTTAACAATATTGAATTTTCATAACCCTTAACACTCTACTTCTTTATGCAAATCATTTTTAGTTTGGTGACAAGTTTGAAAGATTCATATCCCTTAACAATATTGAATTTTCATAACACTCTAATTTCTAAAAGGATTTTTTATTTTTTTATATGTACAGTTAGGTTTATCTCTAATGGAGTGATATGATACTCTTAATGAGTGGAAGTAACTTGAGCTATGTGGGAATCTTACCATCCACTTAGAATTCATAAGGTTCCCTATTAATGATTGGACCATATATACAGATTGCCTCTGAATGATAGATTAACCAACATTATATGATTGAGATAGGTTATGAAATCTACTGATGTATTCCTAGTATCAGTCTTTAAACTTTCACTTTCTCAAGAGAATAGAATGTTATTAAAGTCACCCATAATAATCCAGGAAATTATGAAGTTTTGAGATAGATTTTAAGATCATTCCTTAAATACCTCCTCTGAAATATAGAATTTAAAGCATAGATAAAAAGTGACACAGATTGTTTCCTAAAGCAAATTAAAGAACACATGTAGATGCAATAGTCAATCAGTCCACTTAGTGGAAATAATTTGAGCTTTATTCAAATGAAAGCAACTAGATCCTTCCTAAAGGGTGAGAAGAATTTTTGACATCAACACCAACTTTTCTTTCATGCAAACATACTAGTACCTATTCCATTTATGACATTGACACCAGTTTGATTCTACTTCTCAAATCCCGAAACCATAATGTAAAATGTCCGTTTGAATTCCACATCTAGTGCCAGTTATTTACTACTCCCAAATGCTCCAATTTGACTAAAATTTTCCCAAATGCCATCCTTTTAATAAGAGAGGTCAAACAAAACTTACAAATATATATAAGCTATGTTACGTATCAAATCTTCTAGAAATTTATTAACAAAATTTAAATGATCTAAAAATAATACCAAAAATATAAAGTAATGTGAACCTATTAAATTCTCCCATATTTAAGCTTCTTCTTCTTCTTAAGAAAATAAATATTATATCCCCTTACTTATATATGCGACAACTCTAAAAATAATTCAACAAGTAAATCAAGATTTTCTATTATTAATCCAATTGGAAATGTCATCAATTTTTTAGTAATTTAGCTACTGGCATCAAGTTACAAAGCAATCATATTTACTTCATAATCCTTTAAACTTCTATAAAATCCATAAAACTTAACCTAGTGTATAAAATGAACATACACGAGAGAGATGCTTCAACTTCCAAACATTTTAATAAACCTTACTAAATAAAATTAGAAAACATAAACTTAATATTAACTAAGGAGCATTTGGAAGATTATTTTAAAAGTCACCTAACTTTTTATGGTGATACAGAACACCTTGTTATAAATACTCCTAGTTACTTAATTAGATCACCATTTCAAATGACTATTGGCACCACTCTTTAACTTCAACCTTTTCACTCAATGTGAAGCCAATAGAGTGAATTAACTTTATACTAACTTATTCTCACACTCTTTTTATGAGATAATAAAATGCTTAAAAAGAATTCAAATTTATCCTAATTATATGTACAAATTCTAGAGAAAGTATCATAGTGCAACTTAAATGTCCATTTTATAAATTAATAAAGTAAATTAAAATCAACTTAATATCAAAGCTTATAACTATTTTCCTTTAAATCAAATAATAATAATAATCAAACATACAATATATCGTCTTGATCAATTTACAAAAAATTTCCCAGATTTACTCCTATTAAGTTAGTTATAACAAAATTGAAAAGCATAACAATTAAGTCCCTCTTCTACAATTAAACTATATATTTTCCTTTATATATCCAATATGGAAATATATAAAATTATGAAACGATTTAAGGATAGCTAGTACCTCTGATAAGAAAGGTTCTATAGATGCATTCTTAGAAGTATGAACTAGCAGTGGGTATTGCAATCCATTAAGTGAAAGTACTTTAGAACATGATTATAGCCATGACCTTAACTTGCTTCCAACTACAAAAAAAGCAAAGAAAACCCAAATCATGTAGGAACATACTAAAAAGTAATGTTAAAGATCCTAAATCTACCAATTTAAAATTAAAACATCTATATCATTGGGTTGCGTCCCAATAAGCTCTTCTTTATGAGTATTTTATTTGGTCTTGATCATTAAGTAAAGCTATACATTAAAGATACATAAGTGAACATGATCCACACATTCACTCTCGAAGTAATGCTTTAATTATTACTTATTGAATATGAATGATCTTTCATCTACGTCTTCAACTTTAATGGCACCATATTTCATTTTCATTACAATGAACAGTCCTAACCATTTAAGCTTTAATTTCTATAAAATCAATTTCAAATGAAAGTTAAAAAGTATAAGTTTAAGTCTCACCTTAAATCACCTCCTTAGGATATTTTTATTATGGAATGCCTTAGACTGGTCTTTTTAAATTTGATATTTTTTAAAAATGATTCTTATAAGATCTCATCAAGCTTGTTCAACTCTAAAAGCCTCTTTTGATTAACAAACTGAAGTTAAAGATGAGTTTATTTACCTCTCCAAAAGCCTTTTACTCAACCTTAATCAGAAGATGTAGGAATTTGTTTTAGAAATAAAATAATTTATATTCCAAAAGAAAGAAGGCATAGCCTTACAAGATGATTAGCTAGTATAAGCCAGTGAAAAATAAGATGGATGGATCAATATCAACTATAGGGCCACGATTAAGTGAAGCAAAATGCTGATAAGTTTTATATAACCAGTGCTTCAGTTAGTTAAGTCCTGGTAGAGGCAATTTCCAATGGAGCCTTAAAAGATGTCTTATAAGCTTAAATAGCATCATTAAGTTTTAGCGTCTAATCCTTCTTAAAAATATTAACTATTTTTTTCTAAAATTTTTTAAACTTCCACTTATATACTTCAACTTACCCACTTGTTTGAGGATGATAAATGGTGAAAGTCCTGAAATTGCACCCATTCTTTTTCAAAAATACCTTAAACTTATAGTTGTAAAAGTAAATGTCATTATCATTAATGATATCCTAAGGCACCAACTAAGAGAAGATGTTTCTTTCTATGAATTTTACAACACTCTCTCTATGTAAATTTTGTAACATTGAATTGGTGATATTAGGAAAAGCAATTATGTGGACCCAGTTTAAGGCATCATTCACTGCAAACAGGATGTAGGTGTTTTCAAATGAAGAAGGATGTGGCTCCATAAATTTTATGCCTCAAATTTTCAATATTTCATGTTTGCTAACATTAGTCACCTATTATCATAAAACTTTTAGCATAATAATTTAGTAGCAGTCTTATCGACACTATGGTGTCCACCTATCTCTAAATCTAAGGTGTCTATTATTCTAGTACACAAATTATAATTAACCTCTCGGTCATTTATACATTCCCTAATATTGAATCTATTATGACCAACAATAAGTTTAAAAATTAAGATTAAAGAGAATAAATTCATCCTTAATCCTATCTAGGGATTTAGCTAAATATAATTAAAATAAGCACAATCTATTTTAATAAAATAAAGTAAAGAAGAAAGGATAAAACAATATATCTCAATTATATCTAGGTTGAGGTATATCTTCTTCTAGTTCTTGCTCCTATTCCTTCCTAGATGTTAAAAAAACCCTAAAACAATAGCTAATAAAACAAGGTGGCTATCATACAACTCTCCAAGAAAATTCCTAACTTAATTGTAAAAGATTATTTATAGCTAAAGTTACATAAAAAGTAGAAAAGTGATTAAAATTGTATTTTTGTATGTCCTTAGGTTGTGTTATGAGAACTAACATTGAGCCAGCTTCTAAACTTGCTTCAATTAGATGTTCTATAATGTTCTAAACTCTGCAACCAAGTAAATGGTTAGTGTAGTAGATGAAAAAGCCTTGCATTATAAAACTTCAAAATCCATCCTAGAAAAGGGTGATTATTTGGAGAATTACCAACAACTTTAGAATAACCATAACAATAACATAAGCAAACTAGGGTAAGGAAACCATTTAAATTTCCAATAGGAATATCAGGCAATTCAAGAGCCACCTTCACTTGGATATTATAAGCAGTAACAGTATTTGGAGAAACTAAGCATGGAAGAATTAATGACAGAATCTATGTCCATATACAAGGCTCAATTTTAAGATTAAGAGACATCAATATAAAACATAAAAAAATAGATTGGCTAACTATCCTAATTGTTAATTGAGAGACCTCAAAGATTATTTCATATCAACATGGTGTATAATTCTATAAAACATTAGAAGGTAACCACCTTGAGAAATGAAGAGGAGCTTACTGATGACAAGGACACAGAACTTGAGATAGATTAGGTGCTGCTAAGGAGAAAAAGGAAAGAACAATGATGATAATCTTAATAATAAATGAGATAAAATTTTATTTTTCTTTTGACGGTCCCTATTTTTATCTTAATGTGATAAGCACTAAGATCTATGAAATTTTTAGGGTATCTTAAGCAAGATGAGGGGGTACCATAAGATCACAAGAAGGTATGGTAGGAAGTGATATGAAATGAAGGAAACTCAATCTTTTTCTTTTGTGCACTTTATGATTATTGAATAATATAGCCCTTGATTATTAGATTTTTTTAAATTCAATTTTGTATATTTGATTATTTTATTTTTGATGTCTTTTTTATGTGTTTCCTTTTTTTGTTTGTTTGTTTGTTTTTCAAATTTCTGATCCTAATATCATGAGTATAATCAAAAGAAAATAACATTTAAGAACAAAGATTAGATAATTCTTTTATCTTAATAACTTCATCTTTGGCCACCCTTTACATACTTTCATTTATTTATTTTCTATGTTATATATGTGTACCTCATGGACGATATACAAATTAAGTATAAGGAGTGATTTCCTTAAGTCTTAGTTTATTTACAAGCATCCAGTCCATTTGCATTTAACTTAGTAAGTGAAATTTTTAAGAAATTAGGCAAGGAAATTAAGGTAGTTAAGTCAATATATCTAAAGTGATATCATCTTATGAGTTTATTATATTATGTTAAATAGACAAAATTTCTGATGAGTAGTTTAGTTGAAACATGATTGAATAGTCTTTAAAAAGATGATCATATTGATTAATAAGACAAGTTTATAATTTTGGTACATTTTGATTTTTAGGTATGGATTCTTGAGTGGATGTTCAAGCTGTATTGATAGTAAAGTATGGAAAGAAAGAGCATATTTGGGCACTAATAATTTCTATTCTGTTGATTTTGATTGAAGCAGTAGGTTGAAGTTATAAGAGGTGTTAGTAGCAAGTTAAAATTGTAACATGGTTAAGTAACCCGAGGTATTCATGACAAGATACATATCCTTGCATAAAAATATTGGAATGACATTTTATCCAAGATAATCATACTTGCTAAAATATATTAAAAAGAAAAGAAAACAAAAAAATACTTTTGTTATGGCTTGTCAAATACTTCTTGGCCTTAGACTTTTACTTTTTATGTGTCTACTTTATATATGATGTGAAATTGTTTGAACTGAGTTGAATTTGAAAGATTGTTTAGTTAGGTTAATATTGAATTATAAATTAGTATAACTACATAGAGATATAGGTAGTTGATGAATTAACTAATAATGGTGATACATGATCATTTTGATTGAATTGTTGAACTTTCCTATTCTCTAACTTACCTAAAGTGATGTCTTCTGAAATTAAGTTGCTTGAAGACAAACAGAAACTTAAGTATAAGGGTATTCGATGGCAGTAAAATATATCTATATATTACTAAGTATTTTGTTACGTTTTCATATAATTACTATAATTTCATTTATTTATGTTATGTTTTTGGTAATTGTTGAAGATGCTGTCCCAAAATGAAATTTATCAAAAAATGTAAAGAATTGTAAGCAAAAATATTGAGAAAATTACAATTTCCCGATTGAACATGGCTTAGCGCACAGTTGATTACCAACCCTTGTCCATCGTTCATGAAATGTAGGAAAAAACATAACCTAGAGCATGACTTAGACAAAGACTCAATGGTATTGGAAAAAATCTATGAAGTAATAACGTCTAGGATATAGTCACGCCATAAGTAATATGGGGTCTAGGATACAGTCGTGCCATAAACCATGCACGAATCACAAGAGAAACAAGAGGATCCACAACATCAAAAAGTGACTACACTAGAGATTATGTCCTTCCTTCAAAGAAAGTAGAGAGATACATGGTATAAAATACGAGTGAGCCAGAGCCCATCTGTCTTTCCAGAAAGATTTTCAATATAACTTGAGCACTACTTCTTAAATCGACCTTACCTGTTTCATATGAAATCTAATTAAGATAATTCAAGCAGCTATAAAAGATAAAAGAAAAATTTACAATTTTCTATATCAAGTGTATCGAGTTTTTGAGAGATTTATGGTCTATGATACAGTTAAATCTGAGACTATGAATTTAACGTGAATAATTTATAGATAGATATAAAAAAAATCCTCTATTAAAACACCTTTTCATATTCTTTCATCCTAGACTTATTAAAGAGTTACAAAAGAATTGTTTTCGAAGGAAAAAAATGTGTGATTTCTCATGTCTTAATTATATGATGTTTTCGTTTCCAGTATGCATTTGTAGCAATAGGTGATTATGCGAAACTTAGGTGGTTTTAGCTTATCTACCAAGTATATAAGTTAGTGGATGTACGTAGAAATGGGATTTCTACAATAGGAAGATTGAAATCAAGATGTACGTGGAAATGGGATTTCTAAAAAAGGAAGATTGAAATCAAGTATAACAGGAGGCATGTATTCAATGTGCGTAGTCCAGCTCGTAACTTGTCCGAACAGTATCCTTCAAGGGGCTCCAGCTCCGAGGTACAGCAGTGACAAGGGTACAAGTCGTAGGGTAAAAAAACAAAAAACCAAAGTCAATAGTTGTGGGGATGTGAATTTATTAAAAATGAAGCAATGGGCTCCAGTAATTTTGTGGCCTACGTGAGCCTTTGACGATCGAATAAGTTGAGCGCGAAAGAACACCCATCGTCACAACCCCAACCCCACTATTCTCAACCTTATTTCCATCATTTTGCACTCCTTGCAACCTCCTCCTGCATCATTCCCCCTTATATTTGTTAAAGATATACATTCTTATTTTTGTATAACTAAATTAAATATTCAGTCCACAAATTGCAACTGATAATTTACAATTATTTAATCCAAAGATTACACAAACGGTTTTATTTATTATAAAAATTTGTATGATTTTATTAAACATGTCATGATAATTAAATAATAATAAAAATTATTTGATAATTAGATAAGATCGTAATAGATTGAATGATTTAGCTATTTTATTAATTATAGAGAAAGATATCTTGGACGGTATTGATTTTGATAATATTATTAATAATTTTACACCTAGAACTGTACGAAGACATTATTTTTTCATAAATCATGATCATCTGTGTATTTGTTAGTACAATTCTCTTAATGTTTTGTTGTTCGATTGTTACAACTAGATCACTTATGTATAAATATTAAAATTTAATAATCAAAATATACTTTTAAAATTTACATGTTTATATATTGTCGATTTATTAGGATATATTTTTTACTTCCCCTCATAGTCTACAGAACATTAGAAGGAGCCCAGAGTATCAAAATGTGATCTTATGTCGTGAGATTAAGATCACATTATCACCTAAATCCTAAGAGGTAGTTGAAGCGACGGATTTATGCACTTCGATATGAGAAGCACAAATTTTGAACTCATAGCTCTCACCGGCTTATGTGCCAGTAGAATTAATAAATATATCATTGAATATCACATGTGATATGATTAAGCGAGGGTAAAATGCAACTCTCGGTTTGTTGGTCAAAAAGAAAAAACAAACAAACAAACAAACAACATTGACAATTGATAGACTCTTCGCACAGGTTTGAAGTTGACAAATGAATACGAATGTGTTTGAATGAGAGAGACTGGTATCCATACTTTCGCGTATCGAGGAGGGAAAAGAGCTGGATGTTGGAGAGACGTGGAAACCCTAGCTACAGATGCTCTTTGGATGGCTCATTCAAGACAGTAATAAATGCAATTGCCAGAACTTTTCTGACACAATACGTAAAGACAGTCTGATTTGAGTGGTGATGAAATGATTTTGTAATCGATTGCTTTATGATTGATATCAATCACTTTTTATTCATTTATCTTTTTTCTCCCTCGAAACAAAAGCAACTTTAATATGAAAGATAAAGTAGCGGATTAAAGCAGACAGGGACATAAAAGAAGATTTTTCTAATTTCTTTGGCTTATTTAAGACTTTTTTTCGCCTCTTTCTCGCTGACCAGCCAGGGAGAACAAAAGTAAGACAAAGGAAGGAGCCATCATGAGGCTATGATGATCATAAGCATCTATGTCATATATAAATGCGTGCATGTGCATGCACGTCTTATTCCGGCAGTCGTACAAACGCTGTTCTCTAATACTGTTCAAGACAGTAAAAATGTAATATACTCGACCGCTTTGGAAAAAACGGAAACAAGCTAGCAAGCATTTGGTGTTTGTTCAGTGTGGTATAGAGAGGTAATTAAGGAGGGGATGTGTGTGCATGACTGAGCTTTCACATCATGCACTCGATAAAGGGCCCTAAGGAGAGAGTCTGACATTGACCTTCAGGAAAGTCGCTGACCCTACTGTCTGCCTCGCATTTAAGGCGGGGGTGTTTGTATTACATATATAATACTGGTGGACCAAAGTCGTGGTGTTAGCTATTATACATCCCGTGGTATGAATAGTCTTTGTCACCTCCCATACCATACCCCATTTGCGAAAGCAAAGACAATTTAATTCCGAGGCAACTTTGTGTCCATTACGGTAATAGCTACATCCTATTACTATTAGATTTCCTGTTATTTTTGCTTGTCTTTGATCAGTAACATCTAACCATTTTCATTGTAGTACGTGTTTAATTTAAATTCACTACTTCTAGACCTAAAACTAAGTTAATCAATTACTGCCACCACGGCTTGGCCATATGGTTCGCTATAATATCAAAGGCAACTGAAATTAAATCTAAACCAACCCTAGTCAAAGAATGTGTCGTAGACCCCTAATTGGGTTTGTTTTGTAACATAAGGAGGACAAAATCTAAAATGCGGGCTCGAGTTCAAAAGCATCTTTCGGCCTCAAGTTATGCTGACACACACACATTTATATATAACAGGCCTTAAGAATCTCTCTTCCTCCCGTATATTATATACATATATATAGCATCCCGAAATAAGGATTTTAATGAAGGATAATGTCCACAATGCTTCTTCTACTTTATCATTCCTGTCTTTCTGTGCAATCCAGTTGTTTAATATTAGCCAATGAAAACGGAAAAAGGGAAGTAAATCTTGGATAATGAGAGATGAAGCCAGTGCTCTAATTTGTTGGTACACTACTAAATTGTTGGTCTATTAGCACTGTTATGGATTCTGTACCGTACTGGCTGGTACTGGCTAGTACGTATCGTACCGGTCCAAAACTAGTACGAAATTTCAAATTTAGGTACTGGTTTTAAATACCGGTCGGTACCGGCCAATTTCAGCTGTACCGGCCGGTATGTAAAATACCGGCTAAATACCAGCCGTTACCGAAAATTTTAAAAATTTTGGGGGTTTGTTTTGCAAAATTTCAAAAATTTTCAAAATCTCTTCCCTCCCTCTCCTTCCCTCCTTTTTTTCAAACAATAATAAATATTTTATTAATAACAATAATTATAAGTTAAATAAAACTTAAAAATAAATTATTTTTATTTTTATTACTAATAAATTATTTTAATTTAAATATATTTTAATATTTTATATAATATTTATTAATAAATACTAATAAATTAGTTTAAGAAATAAATAATTTTAAAATTATT
>JANIJH010000007.1:611688-627687 GCA_024520975.1 Erythroxylum areolatum | reverse complement strand
TAATGCATTTTTAACGACCAACGTAATAACTTGTCACTGAGCACTTTTAGTAACAACCCTATAGTGACCACCTGTGACCAACTCGATTTTGGTCGCTATAACTTTTAACGACCATTTTCTTACTTTTAGCAACCATTAATAATAGTTACTGAAACTAATTTTTCTTGTAGTGATAAAATGCTTCAATTGAATGATATTTATGAATTGATGAAATTTAGGCATTTTAAGAATATATATTTTTAATATTTATTAGTTGAGTTAGTGGTTGAAATTGAATGTTTAAAAAGTGTAGGTTTGATTGATTATGGTGGTAACACTTAATTAAGATCGAAAATTTTTAGTAAATAAGCATACTAGTTTAGGGACTATCACCACTAATCAGTCTTTCTTTTTTGGCGATAAATTTTTATAAAAATATAGGTTTAAGGTGACACAACTATTGTTTTATTGATTTGTCTTTTTATTTTTTCTATCAATTTGAATGTGAATTGGCCCATATCAACGGCTGCCAGTGCATCTTTCAACATGACAAAATCCCTCCCTAATTTATCCAGACTCAAACCACTTGATGGAACCAATTACAAACGTTAGTCTCAGAGGCTCCTTATATTTTTTGAACAATTAGAGGTTGATTACATGTTGTTCAACAATCCACCAACTATCACTGTCACTCCACCTATACTTCCAGATGATGATTCTTCATTTGCTCTAGCAATTTCGACCACGGATAAAATTGAAGAGTTGAAAAAGTATGAGAAAGATAATAAGCTAGCTCATGGGCATATGCTGAGTCATATGTCTAATGCTTTGTTTGATCTTTTTTACACTATTGAGTCTGCCAAATCAATATGGGATGCTCTTGAGAAGAAGTACGGGGCTGATGATGCTGGGAAGAAAAAAAATGTGCTCAGCATATGGTTGTGATTTCAAATGGTTGATAACAAATCAATTATGGAACAAATGCACGAATATGAGAAATATGGTTGCTGACATACTTAGTGAATGTATGAAGATATGTGAAACACTACAAGCCAACATACTACTAGAGAAATTTCCCCCTTCCTGGAATGACTATCACAACCAACTCAAGCACAAGAAGAAAGACTTGACTCTTCAAGAGTTAATCATTCATATAAGAACTGAAGAAGCCAATCGGCTTAAAGATAAGTTTGATAATCTTTCTATTTATAATAATAATGCTAACCTTGTTGAATTTGCTATTAATGTGCCTAAAGATAGGTTTAAGGAGAAAAACAAGTAGAAGCTTAATCGTGGCAAAAAGTAGCATTTTAACAAACCAGACTCCAAAATTCAAAATTCCAAAGGAGCTATCAATGCTACCAACATCAAGATGCATAAAAGCCTATCTAGAAATAGTCTGTTCCATAAGCTACCTAGCTGAAAACGATGATATCATTGTTGCTGTTATTGTTGAAGCTAATATGGTGGCAAACAAGGATAATTCGGTGCTTGATACAGGAGCCTTAAGACATTTGTGTCCTAATAAAGACCTATTTCATGATTTCCAAGAGGCTGCTTCAGTTACATGGGCAATCCTAGTACTGCTAGACTCCTCGAGAAAGGAAAGATTTTACTCAAGTTGACTTCTGGCAATTTTTTATCTTTAAATAATGTTTTTATGTTTCTAGTTGGCGTAAGAATTTAGTTTCTAGTTCATTATTGAATAAGGTTGGATAAAACTTGTGTTTGAATCTAATAAGGTTGTAATCTTTTGTAATGGGGAGTTTGTAGGTAGGGATATCTCACAGGGGGGTCTTTTTGTACTCAATGTTGAATATGAATTAATGAATGGTAATACCTTTGCTGCTGCTTCTATTGTTGAGTCCGTTAACTTATGGCATGGTAGATTAGGATATGTGAACATTGCCTCGAGTAAAAGACTTAAAGAAATGGAACTAATACCTGCAATAAACACCGTTGAATTCTCTAACTGTCACATTTATGCTGAGGCCAAGTATACTAAGAAACCTTTTAAATCTGTCACAAGTATAAATACAAAACTTTTAGAACTTATTCATTCAGACTTAGTAGATCTCAAGAATATCATGAGCAAAGGAGGAAAAATGTATCGTGCGGCTTTTAGGGATGACTTTTCAAGGTACACTAAGGTTTACCTTCTAAGAACCAAAGATGAGGCTGAGGATATGTTTTTAAAATTCAAAGCAGAGGTGGAAAACCAACTTGACAAAAAAATTCAAGAGAGTAAGGTTAGACAGAGGTGGTGAGTATAACATAAATTTTCTTAAAAGTTATATGAGCATAATGGTATAATATATGAGCATAATGTACGGAGAGGCTGTACTCTCTACATGCTATATTCTCAATAGAGTACCACATAAGAAGTTAGATAAAATTCCTTTTGAGTTATGGAAAGGATTTGCCCCTAATTTGAAATTTCTGAAAGTGTGGGGGTGCTTAGCTAAGGTTAGTTTACCTGACTTCAAGAGACCTAATATAGGGGCTAAAACTTTTGATGTTATTTTTGAAGGCTATGCTTAAAATAGTGTAGCTTATAGATATATGTCTTTGAGTGATAATTCTATTTTTAAATCAAGAGATGCTGAAATTTTTTAGCATGTTTTTCCTTGCAAGATAAATGAATTTGTGAGTTTGCCATCTAATTATGAAATTGTAAATGATGATCATATTTTTGTGCATTCTGATATTGTACATGCTACTGCTTCTGTTAATAATGAGCCAGATGTTGAACATAGGAGGAGTAAGAGGCGTAGAGCTGAACCTAGTTTTGGACCAAATTTTATTACAACTTTCCTAGTTGAGATTGAGAACTTTGATGTCATAACTGAGGATATTGTGTCAATATTTCTTCTAGATGATGACCTTAAAACCTATAAAGAAGCAATAACATCCATAGATGCTCCTCTTTTGAAGGAGGCCATAAATAGTGAATTAGAATCACTTTAGGCTAATTTTACATGGGATCTTACTAACTTATCTAATGAATGTACAATTATTAGTGGTAAGTGGGTGTTTAGAAGGAAACGTAGACGTGATGACTCCATTGAAAGGTTTAAGGCAAGGTTTGTGTTGAGCGATTTTGATAGTGTGTCGTAATGCTAATCAAAATAAAAACTAGACCTACTACTATAGTAGTGGTGAGTCTAAGTCGATCCTTTAGAGAGTGTTCAGTTAGCTTTTGAAAAGAAATTAATCGATGTTTAGGATATGGGAGTTCTGGATTTTAAAAATAATAAAATACAATAAAGCTAAAATAACTAACAAAAGTAGTTTAATAAAAACATGTAAAAAAAGATAAAAGTGGGAGTTTGGTAGGGACTCAATTCTTTGGTTAAATCTCGGCCTATACTCCAATTAAACATATTTCAATAATTTGTTGTTCTCAAACCTCTCCTAACAACTATTACTTGTGGTTTAATAATTAACCTAAGTTTTCTCTTAGATAGTGTTTAATCAAGATACGATTGTTAATTAAACCTAACTACCAAATAACCTAGGATACGATCTCTAGATTCAATTATGTAATAGCATTACAAATTAGGAAAACTGATTAATTAAGGTAAAAACCACGTACAATGCGTCATTTAATCTAAGTTATGTTATCCTTAATGATTATGAATCATTAGTCATTACACATGAATTTCAAATATAACAATTACGGATTATATCAAAAATCTAACAATAGTTTTGTACATAAATGATCTAATGAACGCCTTAAAATCACCTTTTAACAATACCCAAATCTATACACATAGAATAAGATAATCAATTTCTAAGAGAGAGAAACTACAAAATAGTAAAAAATGCTTAATCGGGACGTTGACGACGATGTTGCCTCCAAACTAGTGGCACATTATCTAGCTCTCCATAAGTCTCTCTCAGTTGAGAGCTTTACCCCTCATCTTCATTAAAATCAAGAGCCCCCAACTTTAACCCAACTGAAGATCACCTCTTGTTTACTAAAAACCTTAGAACCAACAGACTCTCACTACTGTGTTATACTATAGTTAACGCTCCTCTTCTCCTCTTTTATTTTCCAAACCACGCATATAAACCATCATAATTTTTGCCTTTTCTTATCTTTTATCCCAAACGTCTGTGTTTCATGCCCAATGTCTGCGTTTTCACAAATGTTGTTTGCATGAAACACATAAACATTGTTTGCGTTTAACACAAACATGTTTGCATTTAACATAAACATGTGCTGTCATTTCCTTCATTTATTATTTTGTTTTGGCAGGCTCTATTGTGACTATCCCATTGTCTACCTGCACTACCATTTCATGCTCCTTGCTTATCCACCTCCTGGCATTTTTTGCATAAACTCCTACCGTTTTTGGTTCTCTTCCAATTGCTGTAGTCGTTTCTGCATGAATTATGATGCCATTAAATTCACGTACACTATACATGCTCCATACATAACATTTGTGAGCTATGTTTCTTGATCATCTTGATTTTCTTGTCTTTACTTGCTCCATTATTTCTCATTCTTGCTCTAAGAAGACGAAGAATTATGATTCTCCGAAAAATGGCCCAAATATCACATATGAGTCAAAGTGAAAAGTGAGTATCTTAAGCAATTTCATGTCATTAATCGCTAAGTGTTATGAAATAATTATACAATCAATTAAGCACATGTCAAGTTATGACCAAAAAAAGTGATTGACTACTTTGATACCTATTCACCTATGACTAAGATTTCCACTGTTCATGCTCTAATAGCCCTAGCCATCATCCATGATTTAGTTGTGCATTAAATGGATGTAAAAATAACCTTTTTGAATGGGGATTTAGAGGGGAAATATATGAAGCAACTTGAAGGCTTTGAGCTACCTGGTCAAGAAAACAAGATTTGTAGACTTAGGAAGTCCTAGTATGGTCTTCAGTAAGCTCTAAAATAGTGGTATAAGAAATTCCGTAGCACCCTGACTTAAAATGGTTTTATTGTTAATGCCTCTAATTCTTGTGTTTATTCCAAAATGATAGGATCATAATGTGTATTTATATGTCTTTATGTGGATGACATGTTTATTTTTGGTGCTACTATTGATGTGGTTAATGAGACTAAGAAAATTTTATCTTCTCAATTTGAAGTGAAAGATTTAGGAGAAGCTGATGTGATTCTTGGAATTAAAATTTCCAAAACTAAGAATGGTTTTTCTTTGTGTCAGTCTCATTTCGTTGAAAAGGTATTACGTAAATTCAATTATTTTGATGTTACACTTATAACAACTCCTTATGATTCTAACATTCATCTCAAAGGTGATAGTGTATCATAAAGTGATTATGCCAATATTATTGGTAGTGTAATGTTTCTTATAAACTCACTAAAACTGATATTGCCTATATTGTTTCACGTTTAAGTAGGTATACACATAATCCTAGTAATGAACATTAGAATGCACTTCATCTGTTTCTTAAGTATTTGATTGGCACCATGAACTATTGTTTACATTTTAGCAAGTTTCCTGCTATACTTGAAGGATATTATGATGTTAACTAGGTATCTAACAACGATGAAGTTAGTTCAACTAGTGGTTATATATTTACTTTGGGGAGCTATTTCCTATAAGTCTACAAAACAAACTTGTATAGAACTTTCCACCATGGAATTTGAATTTATTACTCTTGAGTTAGCAGGTTAAGAAGCAGATTGGCTCTGGATTCTATTAGCATATATGCCTAAATGGGGCAGATTGTCTACACCTATTCCACTTCATTGTGACTCTCAGGTTGCAATTAGAGTTTCTAAGAACAATGTGTATAATGGTAAAAGGCAAGACATCCATATAAGATATGGAGTGGTGAAGCAACTACTCAAGAATGGTCTATCTCCTTAAAATTTGTAAGATTAGAAAGGAATCTAGCAGATCCTTTAACTAAAGGATTATTGAGGAGATTAGTTATTGAAACAACAAGGGGGATGGGGCTTAAGCTTATTGAGTGAAAATTTTGGTCATTACTTATCCCTATAACGTGTTCTGTTGACCTAAAAAAGGCTAAGCTTAGGCTCTTAATGAATCTATAGCCCATGCAAGGGTGGTCCTCATAAGATAGACTTGATAGATTCATCGAACTCTATTTAGAGGTTGAGCACTTGCTCTTAATGGATCCATAGCCCGTTAGGGTGGTGTAAATGAGAAGCACTTGATGGATTCACCTACATGGGTGTGAAGGTGGGTTGCTTTCTATGAAAGACCTAGGTTGTCTTTCTAGAGCACTCATGAGACTCAAGGTAAGTGCATGATCAAGAATAGTGCATGTATTGTATCGCAGAGTTTGCATAAACTGAGGTATGACATGTGTTGTGGGGATCTCAACTAAAATTGTCTTAGTTCAAGTTATGTATTCACTAATTGAACTTGGTTATTGCCTCACTTCGCTATGTGTTAATTCAATCGACAAATATTAACATTTAAGTATCAAACCCTCCTTTTACTTAAGGAATCTTTTCCATTTCAGCTTGCCATTAGTGGGGGAATGTTGGAATGATGACAACTTTTATGCCCTTCTCTTTATTGGTTATTTCTTCTTCTTCCATTGGCTTTTACTTGTCTCATATTGGTTGGATAAGGGGACTTACACTTCTTTATATTGTTGTTGTTCTCCCTACCTATTTAAGTTGTTTTGTTTAGGGTCTTTTGGTGGAGTGTTAGAGTTGGACAGACCACTCATCTCACATGCACACGCTACCCACCTGATCCAGTTCGGGTGGGTTGGGTTGGGCATGACCTGTAGGTTGTGGACTGTTATGATTATCTTTTTAGATTCATTGAACCTAGACTTGGACCCTTTAATTTTGTAATCGTTCAACATTATAATTCCCTTTATCTTCTTCTGGTTTTGCACTACGATTATTATCTTTTTACCTTACAAAAAATCGAGGCTTTCTTTTTCTTTGTAACTTCTGAAAAATATCTATCATTCCAAACTCTCGTTTTATTTTCTTATGTGTTCCTCTTCCTCCTTGAGCGACTATTGTGCACCCTCCATTCTCTTGCCCACGAGTGCATATGTGCAAGGGTTTGTTGTCTTAATCTTGGGGAGTGACTGGCATCTGAATTGCACCAACGTCCGTCAAAATCGCTTTCAAGGTAGTGGCATTGACTATGACACAACTATTGTTTTATTGATTTGTCTTTCTATTTTTTCCATCACCTAAAAGGGAGATTGTTGTGCATATATGTGCGATGTGATGATGACTTTAATTATTGGAAATCTATTAACTGGAATTAGAATAAGATGTGTAAAATTTTAGTTTTCAAAGCTAGGTGTAAATGAATCCATTAATTAGTATGAATTAGCTAGTGCCAAATGAGCCATCTAGCATTCAGTTATTTAGGCTAGATCTAAATTTGTACAAATATGTTAAATCAAAGCAATTTAGTTAATGTTACATTAGGCATGTGCAAGGAATTATTTGATTAATAAACACCATTTTGTGTTACATTTTATGATTATTTTAATATAATGCATTGCTAAGACTTCTTTCCTTGGTAGGTGGTTCAAAGAAGTTAGTAGTTGCATTTAGACACATCGATATATTTCCTTAAGTGTAGTGATATATGATAGTAGTTTTGTCTAATACTTTTTTATTTTAATTCTTCCTATTTGACAATATACTACCCTACTTTTTGTATTTCCAAGCAAGAAGCTTGAGGATATAATAAGAGATTGCGTTAAAAGCTCTACTTTACATGGATCTTGATGTTATAGATAGATGATCCCTTTTGTTCTAGAAGACATTATATGGTTATTTTTATTATTAAATGCAATGAGATTTACTTATAAATGAATGATCTATTTTATTATAAAAGACATAATTAACGAGAGTTTTAGTACTTTGTGTTATTTTGGTGGGTTATGTTAATAGAGCCTGGGCTTGGTTATGGGCCTAAAAATCTAGGTTCTACTATAGGATAAAGGTTTCTTATAGGTCTAGTAAGCAAACTCAGACTTTGGGTAAGATAGAAGTCAACAAGTGAATGTTGTAATTTGAATTCTTCTTCACCTATATGGAAGCATATGGTAGATTAAAAATTAAAAAACTTTAAAACATGGGAATAGACCTAAAGAAGGGACTAAATCACTAAGAATCATAGTATTAGTCTCTCTTTTGTTGACTTTTGTTTTTAATTTTCCTATAGTTATTTGTTTACTTGTGATTAATTAAAATTTACATGTTTCATTACTTAAATACACTAAATCACTCGATATTCATAAGTTATATATAATGTAACATTCATATCATTTTAAGTTGGAAGAAAAAAAAAGATATATTGATTTGATATGAGGGGCTATATGGAAACTAGTTTAAGAAAAGGAAGAATACTTTAAGATATCTCTAGTGAATTAATGGAATTAGCTTAATAAAGTTAAGTTCTTAGTGATCTTTGTAAAACCCGAAACTTTTCTTTTCACATGTCTATAAAACTTCTTTTCGTGTGAATGATGTTTTCGAGCTAATGTAAATTTTATTTTCGCTAAAAGGTGAATTAGGAACCCAATCCCGAATGACAAGTATTAAATTCAAATGACAGTCAAAAAAATATTGGAGTTGACTGGTATGAAAATAGACCAAAAATAAATTTAATTGGATGGATTTATGATAGATTAAGATTGACCTTGTTTTAAATTATTGTGGAGTAAATTTGAAGCATTCTTAGGCTAAAACAAAAGGACATAAGAATCAACCATAGTTATAGAAACTTAAAGTAAATTGATATACTTATATGTTGAAATATTTAGGTGTAATGTGTTATTAAGTGGAAATGAAATTTCTATAGAAATTGGAAAGATTTTTCTTAATCCATTGATTAGTTTGGACAAGAAATAATACATGTACTTATGAATGAACCTTAAGTGGTAGCTATCATATACATAAAGAAGTTCTCATTATTTTGGAGTAAGAATGCATGAAAATCTTATGTTGTCATGTTTATGAAGGAGTAGATGTGAGGGACATAAAATTTGTTACAAGTGAGGCTAATATATGATGTAGAAATGTGTCATTTTGGTGAGATAAAAATGAAAACAACTTGTTATATGTGGCAGATAAGTATTACTGTGGATGATACAAGTTAGTGGTTTAATTAAACAAAGATGGAGAGAATTAAAATAGTGGACAGCTGTTGGAAGTAAACATTGCAACGTATGGACAACCCTCATCAACGAGTAGCATGTTCAAAGACAATGGAGGAGCTGATCCACCTTCACTCCACCAAAGTTTCAGCTCTCCTTTGGACCAGAATTGTTGAAGAATAATTGCAGCTACTCCCTTCACACATAGGTCTTCCAAGTTACTGCTTTTAGGAAATAAATTCAGCATGGTGTCTAAGCTAGAAACCGTAGACATCTTTATCAACGCTAGTTGTGTGCAAGAAAAGAATGGGTAGCACACTATCATATGATTTTAGGTATGTTAAACCACTCTTGTCCATTCTCTTTAGCTGGTCACGTGAATACTTAAGTTGGAAACATGAATTTTCTTATAAATTTGTGTGAATGTTTAAGCATGATTTGAAGAAAGTGGTAAGTTTTCCTAACTATGTTTAGTGAAATTATGTATTAGGATTCTCAGTTTCCTTGAAAAATGATAGTGTTTGGCCATAACTTAGTTTACAGAACTCCAAATTGGGGGATTCCAACTGTAAATGAAACCTAAGACATAGTACTAAAAATATCTAGAAGAGACCTAGACTTAATTTGTAACAGCCTAGACTACCTTCCCATAAATATTATCTGCTTTAGGCTCTAAGCCCCTTATGGTTTTGCTCTTCCCACCCTTGGGAAGACGTAGGAAGAGCAAAACTATGAGGGGCTTGGAGCCCAAAGTGGACAATATCTGTGGGAGGGGTAGTCTGGGTTGTTACAAGTGGAATCAGAGCTAGTTCCTAACCCGATGTGCCAGCATAGGACGCTGGGCCCTAAGGGGGTGGATTATGAGAGATCCCACATCGGTTGGAGAGGAGAACAAAGAACGTCTTATAAGGGTATGGATACCTCTCCACCACAGACGCATCTTCCCAAAGATGGGAAGAGCAAAATCATGAGGGGCTTGGAGCCAAAAGTGGATAATATCTATAAGAGGGTAGTCTGGGCTATTACGTAATTCTAGCTGAATGATATTGAAAATTGAGATTGATTATGGTAACCTGATATTGTCCCTATGTTGAAGCAGCTTGTGATATTTGGTATGTGCTTCATAATTTATAAGGTGAAATGGCATGATTTTTGACAATATGGAAACTACAGACATAGGGAAACAAATTTCTAAAAGACTTTAGTACTTAATTTAAACGTTTGATATGTGAAAATTAAGGAACAACTAGAGGCATTGTTAAATGAAGAGAGAAACAATATGGTAAATGAAGGAGAAAACAACATGTATATCCATATCTTATGTATGTTATTCAATGGGTATTGATTGGCAGCATGTAGATGCTATATATGTGGCTTAATGTCTGTTCAATGGCAGCATGTATGTTGAACATAGTTCAATGATTCAATGTAAGGAAAATAGTAAGTATATACTATGTATGTTATTTAAATGGAAAAAAGACAGCATGTATAAATCATAGAATTTGTTCAATGCTTGAATGAAAAGAAAACAGAATTTTAATCTTACAAAATGCTAAGATTTTGGTTAAGCTCTTTCTCATAAAATTTGTAAAACAAGGTAGTAAGTTATGGATGTACTTGGCGGGTTTTAGGAACCCTTCAGGGGTCTCCCTCATAGTTGAGTAAGACAATAAGGTTTTTTAGTCACCATAGACTCGGGACTAATAAAGGAAAAGCACTGAACATGTGAGGGTGGTTTATAATAAATGACAAATTGTGAGTGTACCTTTAAATTGATTTTGTAAAGATGGCTTTTACCTTACTATAAAAAGTATGCTTATGAATAATTCCATGAGTGATACTACTTGTATTTAAAAGTTAATCTTTATGAGATTTACATATGCTTTGATTTAACATTGAATTGAGTTTTAAATGCACTTGGAAACTAATGAGATGTACACATGCTTTGAATTGTCATAGAAATGAATTTTGAATATGTTTTGAATTAGTATTGAAATGAGGCGCACATGTATTAATTTTGATTTAGTCTATGGTAAGCCATCAGGTCTTTAGACATACGATTATATCAATCAGAGTACTTCCTAACATGTATGGCAATGTTTGGGGGCATTTGTCACTAACATAGGTGGTGTTGTGTCTATTAGTATGTCGTATAAGTCGCCCTCTGCATGTGTAGAGTATATATTGTGCTAACATTGTTATAGGTAACCAATGCAGGACCAACTCTATAACCATTGATTTTTATATAGTGCTAGCATCGTTATGAGTAAGTGATGCAGAACTAGATTCATAACAATCGGTTTATAGAGGTTAATTAGGAATGTGTAAGTGATGCAAAACCAACTCCATGGCCTTACACCTAAGGGTACCATATGGAAAAGAAAATTAGTGATAGGTTATGTTTTAAAAAGAAAGTTCATGAAAGTATTGACTATCATCATTGTATACTTTACAAGAAAAGTGGAATTTGATCTCAGAAAAATATATAAGTTTTGTTTTACATATGCATTGATCTTATGAAAAGAAAAGAATGTGTTTTGTAAGAACATTGGTTATTACTTAAAAAGAAAAGAAATTGTTTTCTTTTATGAAGGTTAATATTTGTATAAATGTTTTTATTGGAAACCAATAATACTCGTTTAGCTAACCTTTTATTTTTTGGTTTTAAATAAAACCTCCCAGGTGCACGCTCAAGGGCTTCAATAGTAGGACTCTACCTCGTGAATAGTTCACTTTGTAAAGTGTTGTTGTGTAGGAATTTTTATTTTTCCTTATATATATTTTTTAGAATTGTTACATATCTTTGAACATGCTTTGAAAAGTACATTTGCATAAATAATGGATGTGTATAAAGTTTTTTAAATGGAATGTTTGACGTTTTTTAGCTTTTTAAAGTTTATTGATGTAATTATTTGAGACTGCATAAGAGTGGATTTGAAGTTCACAATTTGGAGTTGAGAAATTGATGAGATAATATAAGTGTTTTGAACGTTTACAGGGACTTTGAAATTTTTGGGATGTCAAAATACAATCATTGTGCTGCCGAAATTTTTAATAAACTAAAAAACAAAAACTCTATTGTTTACATTTCTTGTTGTGAATTTAAGTTTTTCCTTAACAAGGGCAATAGGCTTAGCTTCAAGGGAACTTTCTAGCCAACTCGGATATTGACTGGAGGGTCACCTGTGGAGTGCTATGCAGGTCACCTAGTCATTATAGGATAGGGGCCTGTCAATCTTTCATTTAGTTTTACTTTCATTCATATTTAGTTTAAATTACCTTTAAATTAGGTTTTTAAAAAACTTTTCAAATGCTTAACTTACCCTTTCTCAGAGCCTCTTAAAATAATAGTTAGTACGAGAAAAGGTTCAGATTTTCCTTAGTTGCATATATCTCATGTTATAATGAATGATCATGGCACATCTAAACACACCTTGTCAAAATGAAAAAAAAGCATTAATTAAACACCTTTTTAAAATGGAAATTACTACCTATCTAGAAAAAGTAGTGAAATATTTCTTAATTATTTAAGGGATGAACTTATGGAACATTGTTAAAAAGGGACCTATACTTCCCATAAAATCAACTATAGTAGATGGAACAACTACCGCCATACCAAATGAAAAGTTTGAATGAGACTTAACTCATAAAGCTGTAATAGTTCTTTGGAGTTCATGTTGTAATTCTTCTAAAAGAGATGAGGTGAATGTATAATAGAGGTCAACATCATTAAAATCATTAAGCAGATGATATCTTTTCTTCATATGTTAAAATATTTCTATAAATCTCTTTTGTCTAATGAATAACAATTTATTTCAAGGTATTCTTACCTAATCTATTTTCCAATGATCTAGAAATTTCCATTTAATTCTTTGTGGATGACTCCAAGAAGAATTCCTACATATGAGACTTAAATATACTAGAGTCTAGGGTAGTTATCCAGATTTTTCCACCATTATGTTAAAGTACCAGTAAAATAAGAAGTAAACTCTGACAAAATATCTGGTAAAGGATTATTTGGGTGAGTCATCTATAAGTTGATCCAATCCTCGAATTTATGGAGAGATATTCTCTCCATTTTTAAGGTAGAACATCATCAAAAGCAAACTAGAGTCCTAAAATAGGTCTGGCTAGTGATACTTATGTTAGTGGTAGTGAGGGTCTGAATGGTTCAATCCCTATAGATTCGGCTTCATTAAAATCTGGTTCAAATTTAGTTTGTTGAGGCATGGTCATTATGATCTGAACTAATTTAGATAAATCAACAAATTGTTCAGATTCTTTTGTAGATTGTGCTATTTTTATGCCCTACAACCAATCGCTTTGGTTGTAGTTTAGTGATAACTTATTTAAAGGCATTCTTTATCTTGTACATGTTTAGATGTATATGATAAAGTCCATGGGATAATTATATATTACAAATGAAATTATAATGAGATTATTATTATGAGATTCATATTGCATTTATGTATTATTCCTAAATGTTCCTAGTCATTGTTCTATTAATATTGGACTTTAATAAAATGTAAAAAAACTAGCACATGCTTTGTTTTTCCTTATGAAGGAGGTAGTCGATATAATAGGCTAAAGTATAGAGATATTTAAACAAACGTATGAGTGTTTGCTAGAGAACAAGTTTACTGAACATACCTGATATGAGAAATCCATTTGGAACATTACTTATATGCCTATAGAATTCTCATTGTAGTGATTGTATAAGTGATCCTTTGACTTGAGGTCATCAAAGGTATCTTGTATAGGGATTGCTATGTTTTTATATCACTTATAATCTTTTTAATCATAAGTCATCTAATCGGTAGTCATAAGATGTAACATGAACTATATGGAGATAGTTGGGTGATCAAGATATGATTTATCACCCTAAAGTAATTAGGTAGAATCTTTCGTTATTCTCGATTAGTCGTAATTCAAGAAATCCTTGGCCAAGATGAAATAATGTTTTGTAAATAGTTTACAAATGTCATTAATTGAATCGATAGCTATGGCAGAGAACTAAAATGATTACACTCAAAATATAGCAGACATTAATTTGATGCTTTATGTCTAATCGGAACATTGTATGACGAAATGATTGAATTATACGAAAAAAAATTATGCATTAAAAGGTTAGTCAAAACGACTTTGACATTCTTAAATATTTGAGTAGTCATAATGCGTTGCTAGATGTCAACCTTAATCTATGATTATAAATTGTTTAATTGGAGAATTAAAGATAAATTTAAAAGAGCTTTAATTTATAATTTTAATTATGAATTAAAATTATATTTTATAATCATTGCCAATATATTTAGGAACCTAATGGATATCACATATAGAATAGGTTGAAGAGAGCAAAGTTAATTTAATCAAGTTGGACTTAATTGTCAAGTTTGAGAAACTTTATGATTAAATATGAGATACTTAATAAATAAGGATCAATATGAGATATTAAATCTTATATGGGAATAATTGGTATTTAATTATAATTATTTGTAATTCTAATTAAAGTTTAATTGAAATTAGAATTTAATTTCAATTAAATTATTAAAACGTCTAAAGCTTATTATAAATAGGCTTAAGCTCTATGGAGTTAGTACTTCTTGTTTAACCCTTTTTGTAAGAGTTACAGAGTTCTCGCAACCTGTTATGTAGATACCATTAGAGGCCAGACACTTGTGCGGCTATGATGGTTAAAACGGATCAGTTTTAGGAACAATTTGAAGGATACTACAAGATAAAGATTAAGCTTTGGAATAAGGTACGAATTAAATTTTTGCTTATTATAATTTGTGTTGATCATTTTATAGAATTAAATAGATCTTGGATTTCGGGAAATTAAGAGTCAGGAAAAAGTTTTGTGATTATTTCGTTGCGGTCCGGATCAGATCTCAATCCAATTTCCTAACAAATTGTGCATACATTGCAGAGAAATGTTCATATATGTCATAATGCTTAGGTGAGTATTCTCAAATTTTTTCTAGAGTGGATACTGGTACAAGAGTTACAATAAACTCTTTTTAAGTAGTTTTATCTTTTGCAGTGGATAGAGAATGTTAGGTTTTTGGTGGTGAAGAAGGTGGAGTTTTAATCTACAAAAGTTTTATCCATAGATTAATAAGTTTGGTATATGCAGGTAGTGGATCATAAGTTTTGTCAGTTTTGGGCTTTACAGGTTTAGTAGGTTTGGGTTTGGTGGTAGGATGAACATGCTAACTAATTAGCAGATAGTTCATTTAAAACACTTTCTTATAATCAGCAGCTTTAGGATAAGTTGGGGATGAATAGATGGGTAGTACAATTGAAAAAGTTGTAGGATAAGCTCCATAAATAGTCTTAGGATCTTTTGTTTGCATGTCGACTTCCATTCTTTAAAGTACTTCTTTTACCCTTTGAAGTTCTTATTCTTTTTTTGTGAAATTAGGTCAAAAAATACTATGTTTCAATATATCTCCTGAGATCAACATCAAGTTATTACATCTAATCTTTTAAAGATGTGTATAGTTTTTAGATTTGAGAAGAGATTGTTTTGAACTATTTTTGAGTAGCTTGAGTTTGTTAATTAAGTGCATCAAAGTTAGTATTAATGCAGACTAGAAATTGGTTTTGGCCAATAACATTATCAATATGTTAGTTGAGTACTTCATCTGTAAGATTGGAGACAAAGTCATCATAGAAGATGATTCTTGTAGAACAAATATAAGGGTTAAAGATAACCCTTTGTGCATCTCTCCAAGGGTGAAATTCATCTTTATATGGTCTCATCATCACACAAGGAATTAATACTAGAGTAGTTGTAACATCCCATCACCGATGGGAAGGATAAAATAGTAATTTGGGTCGAATTGTGAGTGTGTGCACGTATCTCGGCATACTTATGCATAAAATGGCCTCTATATTGATATGAATGGTAATCTTTGC
>JANIJH010000007.1:578010-611588 GCA_024520975.1 Erythroxylum areolatum | reverse complement strand
TATCTTTTGAAATTGATGGTCAAAATGAATTCTATGGTGTTAATTATACATGTATGATGTGAATTGATGATGAAGAACGAACAAGAAGTGTGTTGGTTAAGTTTAGGTCGAAATGGTGGGAGAAGAAATGGATTAAGGTAGTGAGTTGTGTAATTGATAAATGTAGCTTAAATGAAAGGAGTTGGTTTGAATGGATTGGTGGAATGTGTCGTTGAATGGGAGTGTTTACTATATAAAAAGATAGGAGCATGAATTACCAAGATAAAGTCTTGAAAATGTGACTTGAAAGTCATGCACATCAGGTGTTTGTTAAAATGCCTAAATGAACTTGGCTTAGGATTTAAGGCTTTGTAATGGTATGCATTAGAAAATGCTTTCATGTTTACTTAGAGTGAACTTGAATTGTTGCTTAGAATGATGAGTAATGACCTAATGTGTTTGGATTAAGATGGGCTTAATTATGTTTTGAAATGAGTAAGTATTGGATTAAAGGCATTAAATGCCTTAGAAAATGAAAAAGAAAAACTAATGTGGATAGACCATGTGAGGAATTAAAGTGTTGAATCCTATAGCTCAAAGGGAATGATATTGTGTTTTATACTCTTATGTGATGGTGTATAATTATAAAATTTATGTTAAGTAGTAATTTCATTGTATGTCTTTTATGTATAAAGGCTCAGGAGCTAGGAATCAAGGAGCTCGTATCGAGAATTTTTGAAGGCAAAGTAGTGCACACCCTCTTTTAAGATGAGATGGGGAACCATATTTCTCATGTGGGATTAGATCACTCTAAGACATGTATGATGACTTGTATATGAATTTTGGACCTAGGTAATGCATAGTAGAATTTAATCTCCAATAGATGCTAGTATATTTTTGTATTTAATAAACAATATTATTTTGAATAACTCATTGCTATAGGAGTGCAACTAATATTTTTATTTCGTATTTTGAGAAATGGCATTGTTTTCAACAATCCTGCACTCGAAGTGTAAAAGAATAAAGTTTTATTTTCCAAAACTATTTCTTTTGAACAACTTTGCACTTAGAATGCAAAGATAACTTTTATGGCTTGAAATAATGTTTTCGAACTTACTTATGCACAAATGAGTCATATATGCTACGTGTGGTTTTCTCTTTTGGTTTAGAGCCACAACAAGGTTTCATTTTATCGATTGGACCGATAAATAAAAGCATGATGCCTTACTTGATTTTTGATACTTAAATGTTGTATATGATTTTTGTGATTGGTGAGGAAACGATTGGCCAATTGTGTGCTGGGCACAACTGATTAAGTAACCCCTGTACCTTTGATGCTAGTACATTAAAATCGAGTCGTCATATCGACACCTTTCTACAGGACTTGTGAGTGATTCCATATCTAGGGTCTGGACACTGACGAGATCATCACCTAGGGTCATGACACTCTTGTCGACTATAATCCAAACTCACCACGGATGAAAATCAAGCCAACACCGAGTATCGATGGGTGTGCGCATTAGTTTGGCGAACTAGTGGTGGCACACATGATTGTTTTGGCTTATCCTGATATTGGTTTTCCTACCGAGATTTGATTGATACGTATGATGTTTTTACGCTTTTGTGTATTGAAACTAGGACCTATATTCACCGGATGAGTGAGTTAACAGGCTAGGCCTATGGTTCCTAACCAGTATACATTGAGTATTAGGCTGGGCCTATGTGTTTTATATATAATATATATTCACTTCATAGGTTATCTATACCATCTTGGTATGAATCAAATTCTATTTGTGATATATATCTTTCCTGCTCATTGAGTACCTAGTGTACTCATCCCCTCTGCTTTCCAACCATGCAGGTTAATTTAGTGAGCTTGAAGCTCTGTGAGGATCGTCTGGGCTTTTGACATTTTCGAGGTATTTCCACACGTGGGTAGTTTACGTTTTGTACTTTGGATTGTTTAGTGGCTCATGAATTATGTTATGTAGTTATGCCTTATGACCTTGTAAGTTAACTTTTGACTGTCTAGTGTTTTATAAATGATTTTATGTATGAATTTTCAATACGCTGTTGAGATTGCCTTAAGTGGATTTTAGAGTCCTAAAGTTGCGGTTGGATGTGAATGTAGAAGTGTGTTTGAAATCGTGTGCAAGTTTTGAGATTTTTAAAATACAGCCGTTGTGTTGCCCAAATTTTTCAAAAAAAAATATGCAATTAGTCTTGCATAGTTAGATTAAGGATACTACAAGTGTCCTTAACTCAAGTATGTAGCGATTGTCATGGGCCCGATGTGATACCGAGTTGTGACAAAAAGAGTTTGGTTTTATTTGTATGAGCATTATATATATAGTCATAAGGTATCAATATTCTTTTGTAAGTAATATACATATACATAGAGATGTATGGGAAATATGTATATTATTAGAATCTAAATTAGTTGATTCACAATTGAATAATCAAGTTGGTCGCTTGATTATAGTTTAGACTGTAGTGTTGCGATTTATCTCCGTGTAAATAAAAGAGTTTACTTCTAAGGAATGATGAGTTTCATATCATGATAGTAGTTGACTATCGATAATGGCACTATTAAATGAATTGGAATCAGGTATGATTTTAAAGAATAAAGTAGGTCATTACTTTAATCTTAAAACATACACCTTAGCATTCTTTTATTACAAACTACAATCTTGATTAGTGCTGAACTCATATGTGTTTCATTATAATCTTAAAATGATTAGAATGTATTTTTACATAGTATCAATCCAGTGTCTACATGTTGAAACTATTAATTGAAACATGTATCAGGGAACATTCACTCAAATAAAAAGTTTATACTAATATCATCACTTTTAGATGTTTTATGGAAATTGGTGATTAAACTGATGCCAGTAGTTTGATGGACTAGCTATTCATCAAGTTTTAACACTAAGATGAGATCTTGTGTGTTAATCACCATATAGAGTAAAACAAGAGATCGAGAAAGAAAAATCAACATAAGGGCAAAACGGTAATTTTATCCTTTATTGTGCAGATGGCTATAATATGGTTTATAATAACGTTTGAAATTGAATATCTTATTTGAAACATGTTTCTCATAATATTTAGTAATTCAAGAGTTCAACTAATTGTCTTTAGTGGAATGACATTTGGTTAATAAACTGAAATTAATTCTAATGAGATTAAATTAATTCCGGACTTATTGGAGCTTCAATTATATAAGTCCGATTAGATTCCCCGCTTGACTTCTAGGAAGGTAATCAAGTAAAATAAGAAATATAAATAGAGGTTTTAAAGCCTATGATTGAATGTTGGGCTTGCACTAATTAATTGTTAAATAGAAGCCTAAATGAACATTTAATATGGGGCTAGGCTTTGGTTTGATTTGATTAGTTAGGTTAATTAAATTGAAGCAAAGTTATTAAAAAAGGGAGGGCATATTTCGATTTTTTATAGTTAAATGTGCAGCTGCACATTTAGCATTGAATTGCTAAATTTAAGATGGTTTTTTATCATGCTTAACATTTTAGCATTCATTTGATTAAAGAAAGAGGAGGTGCATTTGATGCACTCTCTCCCTTCTTTCATCTCATAACCAAAAAAGAGAAGGTCTCATTTAGGTTATTGATCTTTTCATATAGCCATCTTAAACAAATAAAAAGAGTATCATTTATTAACTTCTTTATGATTGATTAAAGAATAAAGTGATGCATTGGATGCAAATCACTTCTTTCTTTCATGTTAACTGAAATTGAGAAGGAGAGAAGAAGGTGCTTTTGCATTTTTTGACTTAATCTTTCATCTCTTGCATAGCCTAGCAACATGTCATAACCACCTAAATATTAGGAATGTCAAAATGGTTTAAGTTAACCTGTCTATATGTGGCTATAATGTATAAATTAATCATTTCGTCATCTAAAAATGTTCCAATTGGAATTAGAGTATGGAATTTTTGTCTATTCTAAATAATTCAATCATGTTCATTCTTGCTAATTAGTAAATGATTTATAATTGATATTAGAAAATAACATTTCTAAATTTTAATTTATTCTAGCCAGAGATTTCTAAAATCATTACTAATCAAGAACAACAGAACATTCTCCTTAATTATTTTAGGACAACGAATTCTTTATTAATTTACTCAACTATATCCATATAGTTTATACTATATCTAATAACTACCGAATTGATCTACTCCAAGAATAGAATATAAGTAGCATCAACGCATAGTAATTCTTATATGAGATAACTTTGATAATTTTAAGTCTAAGGATCAATTATACAACCATCATAATGAGATAATCCATAGACATACAAGTAATGTTCCATTCGGGATTCTTATAATTGGGTCAATTCAGTGAAATTATTCTCTAATAAGCACCCACATATTTGTTTAAGTATCTCCACACTTTAATCTATGTGATCGATTATTTTCTTCACAAGAAAGAAACAAATATATGCTAGTGTAATCATTTCATCAATACCCCGTTTTAATGAAAACTATGACTAGGAACATTTTGGGAATAATACAAAATGTAATTCGAATATTATAATTATAATCACATTATAATTTCTAATTATATAACAATTATTCCAAGAATTTTATCTTTATGATTAATAATTAAATAATTAACAAATACACAAAGATTAAAAGAATGTCTTTTATTAAATAATTTTTTTATGCAAATAAATTTACAACCAAAAATTGAATGCAAGGGCATAAACCAACAATGTTAAACAAAATACAAACTTTATTAATCGGTCTAAGATTAGCCATACAATTGTGTAAACAAAAAATAATGCAAAAATATACATGTCGGTTGACAGGTATACGAGGGTTGCTCCACCGCCCGTAGGAGGTCCATTTCTAACATATCCATCGCGAAGGTAACCAGTGCGCTGATCTCCTCGACTTTTTAGCAGCTGCCTCCAGGCCAGGCCTTCAATACTTACAAGACCCGCCATCGCTTATCCAAGAAGTTTTAATCCAAGATTCGTCTGGAATGCGCCATCCTAGCGGCCGCTATTCAGGCATCCCCGACTCTGTGACTCTGTTTTTTGATTCTTAATGTTTTAGCTTCCCTTGTAACAAAAAAAAAAAAAAGCTTGTCAACCTTCGAACCGGCTATTATAACTTACAGTTATCCTTAACGAAAGTTGCTTAAAACGAGATCAACAAGATCTTTATGTACCTGAGCCAACCCACACACAAAAAAAAGTCATTTTCTTAATTGGACCTGAGCCTACTTAATTAAATTATTTATTACACTAGTTTAACATATCAAATTTTAATTTAATTTACGTTAATTTTTAAAAATAGGAATTAATAAAATATTTAATATAAATAAATTTCTAACATTTGGTCAGTATCGAATGCTTTCAACCTGTCATGCGTGATTCCAAGAAAACGGTCTTCTGCTCCTGATTAATGTGTGCCTTCTATTATTAAAAAATCACATTCGTCTAATTTTTGTAAGTTTTATTTATTAAATAGATAAATTTTTTATAAAACATAATAGGCACCGAATAATGAGAATAGCTGACGTAGTCCTCGTCTCAAAAATCACTCGACTCTTTTGCTTCGCTCATTGAGAGAGACAATTAATGGGGGAGTGTTACATCTCTTAGGCTTAAACTTGTGGGCTCGAGGGAAAAGAGAGTTGGACGCCTGTTAAGAGCTGGCCCCTTTCTTCAAATTTCCCATCATTACACTGTTGAATTTTATCTGTCAGGGTTATAGAATTCACGATCGATGGTCTACAAACAAGAATCTCCAAAATGAGCTTACACACTAACATACAGAATTACAACATCACAGTAAAGATCAGAAATGAAAGTAGGAATAGTTTGATTGCCCCTGCACATCTTGCTATACAAAGGATAATATCGTAGCAAAGACATTGAAGAGAGTTCTCACGGACTCAAAGCTTCAATGTGAGGTCTGGTGCAGATTTTTCCGAATCAACTGTTGGAGTTGCACCTACGAAATGCAAGTTTGAACTGGCTGTGAGTACAAAACTCGGAGCACTATCATCTGAATCTGCTCCTTGACGGAAACTACCAGGCCACAAAAGTTCTGAATCGTCATCCTCAACCAAAATTGGCAGGCCTAGATAACCATGATCAAATCTTGCACTGCTTCTACCATCTGGTGGCCTGACTTGAGGCATGAAGCTGTTGTGAACTGATGAGTGAGCTTTGATTCCTAGAGATCTAAACGCAGATCCTTGCAGAGGCAAAGAAGCCAAGCTAGCGTATCTGTCAGAAAATATGCCCATTCTCATTTCTCGTTTGGCTAACGTTCTCTCTCTTTTATGTGCATTTTGGTGACCACCAAGTGCCTGAGAGCTGAAGAACTTTCGCTGACAGTAGTTACAAGGAAAGACCCGCGGATTCACTGCTGCAGTGGCATGCAATGTTGGTTCATTACTACTTTCGCTTGTGCTTGACAAAGAGAATCTTACTGGATCGCTTTTCCCCAACTCATCATTACTGTAACCAAGTTTTAAATCCAGAGAAACTGGTTGATAACCAGACTGGGTTACCGTGGGATCTGTCTGTTGGGAAAAGTTGATCGGAGTGTCATTGGAAGGAACTGATGTTTCTTGGATAGACATGTTTGACGCTACTTGGCTGCTAACCTCCGAATCATTTTCTGAGGACGCCTCAACTTCAAGATCAATGTTTGTTTTCATATTGCAGTTCAGCAGTGTGCAGAAAAATACCAAGATTGAGATAGTCTTAAGCCATCATCTGTTAAACTAGGTGTTCCTCATCTGTTCATTTTGCATTAGAAGTTTAGAGCTTGATTATTGATTTACTTGAACAAAAAATATAAGAAATGCGCAGAGATAACAGAAGATTTGAAGCACTTCAACTATTGATGTCAATGTAGAGCATGAGAATTTGGAAAGGAATAACAAGGGACCTTTTAACCACAGCTTATCAGTTTCTTCATCAAAACTAAAGGTTTAGTGTGATAACATCAGGATGACACCTTATTAGTTCTCCGGGGAATCAGTCTTTCAAGCTTGGTAAAATAGACTGCATCAAGGACATTCTTGCCTGTAAGAAGAGAGAGAACAATGCATGCAATTGAAAATACGACTATACAATCAAGTTTAGTGGCTTCTAAGGTGTCAAGTAAAATGCCTAAGAGAAAAATGACTAAGTGATCTACTTGTTCGTAACAGCTTTGCAAGCCCTTCTTCTGTTTTTCAGTCAAGCATCAAGTACTAAAAGGATAGGATATGAATCAACCAGAACAAAATTGACCACTTTTTTTTTTGGGAATTTTTAAGCTCTGCTTTCTGTCATAAAGCACATGCTATGACATAGAAGCTGTATAATATTGAAATGGTGACTTAGAAGTTCGTGATATTAAAATTCAAGGCTTATTACTTCAAGGTCTCATGTTACACCACAACGCGTTTTCCATGCTGCGTTTATTTAATGACATTCGGACTGTATGGACTGGAGTTTCATTTTGATCGGAGACTTCAATATTAGGAAGGACCGAAGAGCTAAAGAGTTTGATGCTTTCTCTTATTATCATAATAATCACACCCAAGGACCTCATCTTCCAATGTGGACGGCATTAGCCCATATAAACCACTGCAGATTGACCATAGGTTTTTGGCCACCTGTGCTTTGTTGGATAGCTGAAGACTCTAGATTGTATGGTAGTGTTTTTTTCCATTCATAGAAGCAACAAAAACAAAGGGAATAAGCTTTCGCCTTTTCTCCTGAACGTAGTTAAGGAATCGTTGCAGTAATTCTTATCCTAGAAGATCAGATTTAAGCGACGAACTAGTTCCTCAAATACAGGTTAAAGTTCTGGTACCAATATGTATTTCATTTGCATAATATTCTAACAAAATTCTTCATGTGCACTGAACTAAAACATTTGATGCATGACACAATTATTGCTAATGCAATGTTACAAAGATTTTACACACTCGAACCAAAGATATCCTGGGTCAGAACACCTTAATGGTCCTAGAGTAGATTAGAAGGAAAACCTGTCCATGTTTAAAGCAATATAAACATGAAAAAAATTCTTTGCTTTAGGATTGGAAATAAGAAAAACATCATGAAGGACATAAAGGCCATTTAGCAGGAAATTAAAGCTGAGAAACGTTTTTAGCAGATAACTGCTCCTAATTTTAATAACTCAATTCGGTAGACAACTACTGCAGAAATCAATTTGTCGATAGTTTCCAAAGGAATAGGCGGAAAATGGTGAAGAAGAGACTCAGAACAGAGAATATTGTACAATTAGCACATCAGTTTGCATTTTTCTGGCAGCTTTTAATCTCAGACTAATGACCAAAACCAAACCGTAAGCCAGAAAATTAAGAAAATGTCAAGCAAAGCACCAGACAAACATCAAACCTCACATAATTTCAAGTGACTAAGTACAAATAAAAGTTTCCAATTAGCAAGGTAGTAGGTAAAAGGTAATGTGGAAAGACTAAAGAGCAATCAGTTTCCGGAGCAAGAGAAAGGTTTATTTCAGGTAACAACAATCATACTCATGAGAAAGTTTTAGCAACCTTGAACTTCAACATTTACAAAAGCAAACCCAGAAGAAATCCACAAAAATAATAAACATGAAGCGAAAGAGAGAGAACACAATTTCTAAAAGAATACCGCGCTCAATTGACGACTCGGGTACTCTTTAAGAATCACAAAAAGAGAATGACAAAAGGAAGAATAGGCAGCAGAAACTTAGTTTATGGGAGCATACCATTCTCAGCAGCAAGTGGGAAGTCAGTACCAGTCTAGCTCGTGGATATGCAGACAAAAGCAAGAAAGCTGCTTAGAAATTGGAGACATCTGCCTCAGTAGTCCTTTTCTTGGCATGTTTTATAGTTACTACACAAAAACAGGAACATGATTGTGGGTTTCTTAGTTTTTGCAACAACTTTAGAAAGACAATGAGAGAGAGAGAGCGTGTGAGAGAGAGTTGGTGTTTAATTATGGGAAAGCAAAGGTAAGAGCCGAGTGGAGGAGACAGCGGTGGGAGTCAGATGAGTCAGATGAAAGAAAAAAGAAAGGGGAAGTTAAACAAAAAATAAGCAAACAAAGAGGGATGTGACATATGACATGACGGTTTCAAGTTTCAACTTCTAAAACCGCCGAGTGAGTGTACTTTTGTTTTATGACGACATATGATCCACTTACTCAAAAAGTACTTCTTACTATCAACAGCTATGAACTGGGAAGGATAAGCACACATCTACAGAAATAGGGATAAAACAAAACACAGCAAATCCGTTTTATTCGCGAGTCCCACCAAAGATTCTCTCTTTCTCTTTGCAGACTGCATGGGTCAGCCTCAGCTCCCACTCATTCATTCACCCTTATCTACTAGATTACTCCTTTTCCCCTTTAATTACCCTTCATAGTAATTCCATTGATTAACAATATTATGGAGGTTAATTTTGTCCTGCTCTATAAATTAGATAATTATTAATTATATTTTTAATTTTTAAATAATTTATCAATTAAGTTACGTAATTCGATCATAACAAAGGTAATAAAATGGCTCAATAAATAATATAAATTAATAAATCACAATTCGGGACGAAAATGAATCCTAAATAGTGTAAGATAGATAAAGGTTAAGCTCTCATTCAGTTACTTACGTAATTCGTAAGCCTACTGATTATTTGACTCGTTAGGAGTACTTACGTCTTAAGCAAATTGAAGAAAGACGTTAACCGAATGTCGGTGATTAACTTCCGCAAAAGTCTCAGAAAGATTAGAGCTCGTTTTGGCATCAAAAACTACTTCGAAACATCAAATGGAACCAAAATTAGGTATTCCGCATAACCTTCATTTTTAACACTTTTATGAACGATACAAGACACGTAATAAGGTCTATCCTACATGTTACAGTGGTATCAGAGCAGCTACATAATCAAGTTGCTGGAAAAGAAGGTTTTTTGGTTTCCATTCGTTATGATTTTCTTCAGTTTTTGATTGATTTTTCGATTTTTTCCGTATATAATTACATAAAAGTGGTATACATAAGGTTAGTTATGAAAAAACAGGTCGAAAATGGGCCAAAAGAGTGAAAAATGTGATCCCGGGATGGAGAAATCACCCTCCCTGATAGAGGACGATGCACCAATGCAACCCGCGCGGTGCTACATAGATCAGTGAACGCACCGTACAGTAAACATGCATGTGTGCATAGGGGGCACATGTTGCGCACGAGCCAGATGCATAATGCGCACGTCCGTCCGCATTCTACAATACTGTTGACATCAGTTCCCAAAAAAATTAGAATTTCAATAAAGGTGCCTCGGGTCCTTTTGAGTCAGTTTTCGAGTTTAGAAAATTTTTTAAGTAGTTTTTTCAATTTTTTTGGATTTACTACGTTGGTAATTGGATTTCAGAAAAGTTTTTAAAGCCCTTTTAAGCTAATTTTGAGTGTATTTTCATACTCTGAATTGCACATAAGGAAGCCACTTAAAGTTTTGTGTCTCGTGCGATAGGTTCGATATTCGAGAAAGTATGATAAACACTCTCATTGAGATTTTATTTATAAACATCTTAAATAAAGTTTAAAGATAATGTTTTCAGCAATGATATGTAATTATTTAATTGTGAATCTAGTTTTTACAGTTATAATTAATTTTCACATATATTATGCTCATATAGAATGTGAGGATGACATAAAGTTGTATCCCTTGTATTTGTGGACTTTCTAGGGTACTAATGAGAATGTAGTCACCAACGAGGCCTTTCAAGTCAGTATTTTGGATTATTCTGCTCACTTGATGGGGATGTCTCTGACTTATGTTTAGTTATTTTGCCCAAATGTGTTGACTTTGCATAGAGTTTTGTAATGTTCATAAAGGCATTAGATAAAGGAAAGTCATTGCTTAAATGATCTATTCACCCAAAGGTGATAGTGTCATGAGAGTTGACGGTTTGGACTCTAATCGCTTTTATAAAGGGATTTAATTACATATATTATGTATTCAGCCCAAAAGTGTTTCATAATCTGTGGGATTGGATTCTTAATAAAGAAACTGCTTTAATGCTTTAAGTATCACTGTTGTCCTGTTTTTAAATTGTTTTTTTACATTGTCTTTTCTATCTTGTAATCACCTTTTCGATAAACAATAATGCTGCCACAATTAAGACCTTAAATGGTTTCAATTTCAAGAAGTGGAAGAAGGACTGGAGTTTGCATTAGAGATGGTTGACGTCAGCATGACAATGCACATCGAGAGACCTTATCCATTTACAGATATCAACTCAGAAGCTGATAAAGCAGCTATGATGGTTTGGGAGCGGTCAATTAGGATGTGTTATTTGACCATCAAGAGGTTGATCCTAGATCATCTATTGAGTGGATTACCAGATACGACCATAACAAAGGAATTTATGAATAACATTTCCCAGAGATACAAGGTGTCTTCTTATGTGGAGCAAAGTACTTTGATTAAGGAACTATTCTCTATGAGGTATACAGGAGAAGGAGGCATTTGAGAGTACATTATCAGGATGGTACACCTTTAGACTAGGTTGAAGGCAGTTGATGTACCAATTCCTGATAACCTTATAGTGCTTCAGGCACTAAATACTCTCCCTCGAGAGTTTAAGATGTTGGCTACCTTTTACATCTCTCAGGATGAGACCTGGGACATCAATACCTTGATTTCTCGGTGTGTTGCAGCGAAGGAAAAGATTAAGAGTTCTCCTCATACAGCTATGTTTGCAACTGCTAGAAGCAAGGGAAAGGCTAAACCTCAATAACCTAGGGGTAAGGGTAAGATACCCAAGCCCTCTCCTAGGATTCAAATTGGACAGTCTAGCATTGCCAAGGGGCCTTGTGACCTAAAGGGTATGAGGTGCTTCTTCTGCAAGAAGAAGGGGCATAAGAAGTCTAATTACGAGAAGTACAAGCTATGGAAGGTTAAACAAGAATTGTCAGGTATCTCCTCGATCTTTATGATTCATGAATCCAATGTAGCTATAACCATATCAAGCTCTTGGTGGTTAGATAATAAGCTTCTAACCATGTTGCTTCCATAATGTAGGGGTTCAGATCCAGGAGAAGGCCGACTAAGGGAGAAGAGAAGCTGATGGTTGGCAACAATGAAGAGGTGGATGTTTTGTAAGTAGGAGATGTAGGATTAAATCTCGATATAGGGTTTGTCTTAGTTTTACGAGATACATTTTATATACCGTCTTTTAGACGAAACTTGATCTCTGTATCAATTTTGAAACTTGTTTTTTTTTTTACGTTTATAGATGATTATTCCCGCTATGGTTATGTGTTCTTGCTTAGGGAAAAGTCTGAAGTTCTTGATAATTTCAAGATCTTTAAGACTGAGGTTGAGAACCAATTGGAAAAATCAATAAAGATAGTCAGATCTGACAAGAGAGGGGAATAATATGGCAGATATGGGATTGTAGGACAAGAAAAGGGTCTGTTTGTCAGGTATTTAGAATCAGTTAGAATAGTGGCTCAGTTCACTATGCTAGGTAGTCCTGAGGTCAATGAAGAGCATGACTAACCTACCCGAATACCTTTGGGCTGAAGCTATCAAGATGACATTGTATATCTTGAATAGAGTCTTAAGTAAGTCAGTATCAAAGATGCCTTTTGAATTCTGGGTTAGAAGGAAGCCAAGTCTTGCACACATTCGTGTGTGAGGCTACCTTGTTAAGGTAAGGTTATATAATCATTATGAGAGCAAATTGTAGCCTCGTTCCACTTATTGCTATTTGGTAAGTTATCTCGATCACTCAGAGGGCTATAGATTTTATTATAGAGAAGGAGTGGCTAGAATAGTGGAATCACATACGACTAGGTTTCTAGAATATGATGTCCATGATGAGGGAAGATCTTCACATCGTTTAGGAGATAGCAGGACAAATACAACAATTATTTTGTATCTGCTTCTCATACAGTCAGGTCTGGTAGATGTAGGTCCAAGTACCATGCCTATGCAGGCACAGGAACCTATACCTGTTCAAGAAGAGGTTTTTGAGGTATAAGAACCTATGCAGTTGCATAGATCCACTAGAGAGAGGTGATTACATAGTCTATTTGGGTGAACAAGAATATGACATAGGACTTGTTATGGATCCAATTACTTTTACATAAGTCGTTTCTAGACCCAATGCAGATATGTGGTGGGAAGCAATAAAGGATGATATGTAGTCTATGAGCTATAATAAGGTATGAGAGTTTGTTGATTTACCTCAACATTGCAGTCCTGTCAGTTGCAAGTGGTTATTTAAGACCAAGAAGGATACAGAGGGTCAAGTTAAACAGTTTAGGTGCGTTTAGTTGCTAGGGGATTCAGTCGAAAAGGAATTGATTTTAATGTTACCTTCTCTCCTATATCCTCGAAAGATGCATTTAGAGTTACGATGGCAATAGTAGCTCATTATTACATGGAACTACATCAGATGGACGTTAAGACTGCTTTCCTGAATGGTGACCTTTATGAGGAGATATATATGGAGCAACCTGAAGGATTTCAAGATCAAGATGCAATTGACAAAGTTTGTAAGTTGATTAAATCAATATACAGTTTGAAACAAGCGTCCAGACAATGGTACCTAAAGTTTGATAAGGTATTGACCTCATTTGGCTTTGTGAAAAACAAAGTTGAAAGATGCTTATCGTATAAGGTCAGGGGTAACAAAGTTATATTTCTATTACTGTAAGTGGATAATATCTTGCTCGCGTCAAATGATTTGACCATGTTGCATGAGATAAAGCAACTTTTGGCCAAACATTTTAACATGAAGGATGTAGGTGAATCATCTTTTTTCCTCAGTAAGTAGATTCACCAGGACAAATCTCAATACTCATTGAGTCTCTCACAAAGAGCATACATTGAGTGAGTGCTACAAAGGTTTAATATGACTAACTGTAAACCTATTGTAACACCTATCTCTCATGGTGAGAGATTATCTTTGGCACAATGTCCAAAGAATCAAGTTGAGAGAGAAGCTATGAGGAATGTCCCATATTCCAGTGTAGTTGGTAACCTGATGTATGCCTAGGTGTGCACCAAATCGGACATTGCATTTGTTGTCAGACTGTAAGGTCGATATCTGGCTAACTCAGGTATGGACCATTGGAATGCAGTTAAGCAAGTGTTGGGATATTTAAAAGGGTACCAAGGATTATACATTGATATATAGGAAGGTCAACAATTTAAATCTCACAAGATATACAAACTCCGATTTTGCTATGTGTTCGGATGATTGCAAATCTACGTTGAGGTACATTGTTATGTTAGCAGATGTTGCAGTATTGTGGAAGAGTGTCAAACAGACACTGGTAACTTCCTTGACCATGCATGCAGAGTTTGTTGTATGTTATGGAGCTACTCACAGGCAGTTTAGCTTAGAAACTTGATTTTTGAGTTGTCTGTGGTAGATTCGATAGTTAGACTCATTCGGTTGTATTGTGATAATCTTGCTGCAATGTTGTTCAGTAACCACAATAAGAATATCACGGGGTCTAAGCATTTATGGGTTAAGTACTTGACCATAAAAGAGTTGATTCAGAAGGGTGACATTGAAATGGAGCACATCAGGATTGAGGAGATGTTAGCTGATCCATTGATTAAAGGACTTCACCCACTAGTGTTTGTCAAACATGTATCCAGTATGGGCGTGTTAAAGTCCTTAAACAACAGTAGCTAGGGATCATTATATTTGCTCCTTAAAAGTTTGTACATTTTGATGTATTATGACATTATGATTATTTATTAATATAGATGATCATCTTTTTATCCTCAGTAATAATTGTTCTTGTGTATAGTCAAAATATATATGAAAGTCTTAAGATTAGTGTCGATCTTAATCATTTAAAGGTCATTGGGCCTATATAAAGATTGATCTTGAACCTATGTTATTTTGACACAGACAGTTTAGTATGGATATCCATAAATTTAACATAACATAAGGGGGATATAATTTTTTTTAATCCCATAAAGGTTCTTTAATGTAGTTTTGCATTTAGTTGGAGATCATAAAGTTTTCTATAATGTTGTTTAGCATTCGGTTAGAGAAAACAAGTTTTCTCTAATGCTATTTAGCATTCGATGAGAGAAACAGGGTTTCTTTGCTACAGTTTAGCACAAAGATGGAGAAATCGAGACCGACAAACGAAGATGATACATTTTAGATCATACATGTATCATCCTAGCTTGCCACACTCTATTTTCCCATTGATGTTAGTAAGGTATTAGATATTCGTGATTGTATTAAACTTGTGTCGCACATGATACATGTGTTTGATATTTTTTGATATTGAAAGCCTTAGAGGATGGAATGTTGGACTTTCATTACTTTTGGATCGAATATTTTAATTTTTTAAATTTGGTACCAATGTAGTAGCGTGACTTAACCGATTTTTAAACTATTTTAAAACTTGAGTCATAATTGCAATTAATGCTTGTCCAAAGGAGAGAATGTAGGATAATTTTGTCCTTCTTTATAAATTGGACAACTATCAATTGTATTTTCAGTTTTTAAATAACTTATCAGTTAAGTTACGTAATTCAACCATAACAAATTTAATAAAGTGACTCAATAAATGATCAAGATTAATAGGTTGAATTCTGGGAGGAAAATGGATCCCAATTAATATAGACCAGACCCATATATGGAAGCTATATATAAAGGTTACGGTCTCCTTCAGTTACTTACTTAAGCATACGAATCCTCTGACCCGTTAGGAGTGCTTACGTCTTAAGGAAATTGAAGAAAGGCTTTAACTGAGTGTCGATGATGAACTTCCGCAAAAGTCCCGGGGAGATTGGAGCTCGTTTTGGCATCGCAAACTGCTTCAAAACATTGGATGGAACCGAAATCAAATATTTCGCATTTTCTTCATTTTTAACCCTTTCCTGAATGATCTAGGACACGTAATAAGGTCTATCCTATGTGTTATATATTATTCTTCCATCGTGTAAATAATAATTTTTAAAAAAAAATTGATTCAACCTTCCCAACTACACAAAGAATACAATTCCATTATACTTTCCTCAATCAATATAGTGTTGGGATTTGTTTTTAAGAGTGGTCTAATAAATATAAATTGTTACTACTCTTAATCCAAAACATATCACGAGTCTACCAACAACCATAACATGTATATGTAAAGTTAAAAATTATAAATCCTGCAGAGAATAACATAACTAGAGTTAATGAACTCCATGTTGTGGCCACAAGTTCCTTTTATCATATAAATCAGGGTATGTTACAAAACCATGACCTTTGCCACAAATGTCCTTAACATTTTGAAATTAATTTTAAAGTGTTTTGTAGCTTGATAATTTATAAATTATTTTTATAAAATTACAAAGTATATCATTAGAAATCAACTAACATGGATAAGTAATACTTTTAAAAAAAAGAACCAAGCATATCCATATTCTAACTCAATATTGCAATCTTCCGTTCTTTCTTTATCCATCTCTTTAATCATGTATATTCGTGTGACTACATTTTTTACTCTACATAGTAAGTCCCTTTTTTCTTATTTTTTAAGGTAATTACATTTATAATTTTTGTATTTTCTTGTCTCCTAATTTATTAGTTATTTTCTCTATTTTCGGTAATTAAGGAATTGAATTGATACCATAAATGATAGTTAGGTACAAGCCTTCAGAAGGCCATACCAAAGATTAAAAGACCAAACATACAAAAGAAACCTACAATATAAACTAATGCCTTAAAATATCATTTACAGGGAAAGCTTAATGGTGACTTTCTTTTTTGGAAAGCAAGTGAAATATTCATTCAAGATGGTGAAAATTACAAAGAGAAGGGAAAGTCATCTCCAACAATTGGAGTAAGTACAAAATCAACTAACTAATAATATAAGAACATTTGAGCTACACCATTTAGATTTGGATTTGTTGCCTGATTCGACTAGAAATGAGTTGTTGATGAGGAATAACCAAAATTTTTATTCTAAGCTTGAGAAAGAACTTTATCCATGTGAATTTGTTGTATTGATCCACTTTTCCAAATATCTATGTATTTCTCACCCTCCATATAAAATGGATTAACATAGCAAAACCTGTTCTAAAGACCTTCTGATCCTCTTTAGTTCTTCATTTTAGTTCATTTATCCAAGACAAACACTCCATCCAGTTGAAATTCCAATCTTGTAGCTCAAATAATGTAACAGCCCAGATCACTCACGTATAGATATTGTCCGCTTTGGACCTTGGCCCAGCCAAGCCCTCACAATTTTGCTTTTCCTAAGGCCTTCCCATGAGGTTACCCATCCTAGTACTACTCTCGCCCAAGCACATTTAACCTCGGAGTTCTAATGGAAATCGGTGCATTAGGTCATGAAAAACGCGTCTGTAAGGGAGAGGTATCCGTACCCTTATAAAGCGTACGTCGTTCTCCTCTCTAACCGATGTGGGATCTCACACTTTTCACCTTCCTTTAGGGCCCAGCCCTCTTTGGGGTCCAACCTAACTAGCATAACGATTCGAGTACTAGCTCTGATACCACTTCTGTAATAGCTCAGATCACTTGCTCACAGATATTGTCTGCTTTGGGCCTTAGCCAGCCAAGTCCTCACAGTTTTGCCTTTCCTGAGGCCTTCTCAGAAGGTCACCCATCCTGAAACTACTCTCGCCCAAGCACATTTAACCTCGAAGCTCTGATAGGATCCGGTGCATTAGGTCATGAAAAACACGTCTGCAAATGAGAGGTATCCGTATCCTTATAAGGGGTGCTTCGTTCTCCTCTCCAACCGATATGGGATCTCACAAATAAACTGAGAAATTTTCTCTAAAACAAATTTGTATGACAACATTTGAAATATATATTATTTATAATTTCATCAACACTATAACATAACGGACATGACTTGTCTAAGATCTAAAATTTAATCATGTCTCTAGTTCCCAACTTTTAGATAGCTACCAACCAGAGAATAAAGGAACGAGCTAGAGAAGTACTAGAACTCCAAATTAACTTGTAAAGAGGAAATCTAATGAGTGGTCCAAGCAGTAATTGTTTGTGCAATTGAGATGTGAACCTGTGTGTTCTGTGCAACATCCATCTGATTTGATCATGTTGTATTTGATCTGATAATTGGCTTGGCATACAACCAACTGTTGGTCTAATTCTTCTAGTTGTATGGAAAGGTCAAATACTAGTTGTTATTGCAAATGAGTTCATACATCTTAGTATATTCTTATGGATTACTCCTCTTAGAGTTGGAAAATGATGTGTAATATAAAGGACTAAGTGAATGCCAGTTGTTAAGCCAAAATTTGTACTCTTCCCACCCTTGATGTAGTGGTTGATATGCATAAATAGCCTAATAAGTAAGATTTGTAAAAAGGTATAGGAATGAGTGCATTTATGAGAGACTGCCAAATGTTACCTTGTTTGATATGGAACACTTGCACCTATTTAACGTAATGGCTCTCTTTATCATAGCGGATTCTCCATAATCTCTTAGCTAATAAAACTTTGTTCATTCTATTGTTAGAGTTAATTCCCAACTCACCATATTTTTTAGGAATACACATAACACTCTATTTAATTTTGGAATTCCTGTTATGATATGAATTCAATTCATACCATATGAAATCTCTTCTACTCCTGCCATTTTTCTTCAAAACTCCTTTAGCAATAGCTAAATGTGACAACTAATAAACATGTACATTGTTTAGAATGAAAATAGCTAGTTTTAACCTACTTCAATTAGAGAGTCTTATATGCACTTTATCTAGAGGAGGTCTACATTCAACTTCCTTTAGCTTCTTAGTGGAAGTTGGAATTCCCAAGTGATCAGTGAAAACAAACTGATGAATAGAAAAAGTTGCTTAACTGATTAACCTTGACGAATCATCTCTACTTTGCTTAGAAAGATAAAGCAGCACTTTTACAATGATTATATTTTAGGCCTGAAACTTCCCGAAATTTCAACAAAGCATTAAGATCACCTTAATTGAATTAGTATCATCAGCGCATAGCACGAGTAGGTCATCAGCAAAAGGAAGTTAATATAAAACAAAACCAGGTACTCCATTGCGATTCTCTTTTTTTTTTTGTATAAGATAGTAGACACGCTTCTGTTTTAGCTTTTAGGACTGGCAGTTACTGACAGTTTCCAGTTTGCGCCGCTGGTGTAGTTCCCAGGAGCCCCCACCACCGCCTTCCATTCTGGAAGATAATGCATACAATTTAAAAGCCAATGATGAATGATAACCATCGTTTCTGCTTAGCCCAAAACTCATGGACCCTATTAATCCTTATTCTCACGCTGCTTAATTTAATTGTTTATGTTATTATTACCAAATTAATGCGTGTATTAATAATAGATTCAATGCTGATTGGTTAGAATCCACTAAGAAGAAATGATCTCCCAACCAAAAGCATACTTATATGTATATTGGAGCACCCGCAAGCCAAAGGGTCGCAACTCGCCACACTTATTTTTCAGCAGAAGCCATTTAGTAACAGTTCATTTGAAAAGGGTTTTTAAATGCTTTTCTTAAGAAAAAACGTTTAGGGTCTGTTTTTACTTTTATAATATGGAAATTTTAAATTTTATTTTAAATATATTTAATTATTTAATAAAATTTTATTTGAAATTTATATATTTTGAAGATATTTTAAATTTAATTATATTTATTAAAAATATTTATTTTAATTTATTTATTATATATTAAATTAAATTCATCACAATTCTTATTAATAATTAACATATTTAATAATTAAATAATCCATTTTTAGTTGATACTAAACTAATTTGATTGATAAATATTATATAAGATATTAAAATAAATTTAATTAATTAAAAATAATTTATATTTGAATTTTATCTAATATGTAATTATCATGAATAATACAATATATCTACATCGATTTGCTTTTATTTAAAAGAAAAATAGAAAACAAAAATTAAAAACTGCAATGGAATCAACATCTAGTTTTAATTTTAAAATCGCATGTGTATTAGCAACTTCGAATCCTGTGTATTTATTTTCTCACCCTTCTAAACTTGAGAACTAAAAGAATATTCAATCTATGTTATAAAAGCAATAGATATAAACGTTGTAGAATTGAGCTTAACAAATAATAATTAGAGGACAACTGTTAGACCCCTAAGTCCAGACTGTGAGATCATGTAAGTGTTAGTGAACCTTGGCTAATGCTTGGCACACAGGTCGGCACGAGAAAGGCGTTTTGACGAGGGAATAAGACGAAGTCTTGCGAGTTGGCAAGCAAAACCTGAGGAACTTGTGAAGTAAGCGAGAGATGTGAGAAGTATCGCGAAGATCTCAAGAGTAGGCGAGATTCGATATGAGTGGGCACACGTAGGCGCATATTGGCTGAAATCTTCGACGAGACATGGGATTCGGATGTGAGGCTACACAGAGTTGGTGAACTAAGTCATGTTAGACCTGAGGGTGCGCAAGAATGCGCAAAGATATGCGAGACTCTACAAGGATGTGCGAAGACCTGCGAGCACGACGAAGCGTACAAGCACTTAACTTCAGCAAGGCAGGTCGAAGATATGTAAAGTGTGTGAGGTTTTATACTAATTCGGATTGTGACTTATACTTAGTTATGGAGCGACGAGACTGCATCATGAGTGAGCTTGATCATAAAAGATAGACTTGTCTATGGACATGCATTGATGGACTCATGTGCAAATAGGCCATGATGAAAACATATTAAAAGTGACGTGGCAAGCTGTGGATGATGTGGCACATGATGACGTGACAGATAAGATCATAATGGATGAACATCAATTTTAAGAGATAAAGATCACGTGGAGGTATCATCTGAAGATAGAGGAGATCTTTGTAGATAAGGATAATCATTCCTAGATGGGGTGATCTTTTATCTTGTTATTGTGATGTAACTTCATCATATTATATAGAGTCCTAATTAGATGGGGATGTCATATATTAGTTAGTTTGATATAATCTGATAAGGATAAGATTGTGATCTTAGCTAATAGAGTTCTATTAGAACTCTAACTTAGTCATCTGGAGGAGCCTATAAATAGCTCATTAGAGTTGAGAGTTATTTATTCAAATCTTTGTCATTCACTCATTAAGAGAAATCATTCATAGGATAGAGCTTTGAGAGTTGAGAGCTTTTGGGAGAGTTCTCATTGTAAGGGCTTCGAGTAGGGAGTTCCTTATTAGTGCTTCAAGAAGGAGGTACTTGTATCTTTTGTTAACATTTTGTTGAGGGTTAATGAAAAAGTAACTTCGGCTATATATATATATCTCTCTTGTTGCTTTCTTTACTCTGTTTTACACTTGTGTTATTTTGTGTGTGAAATAAACACTTTAAACACTTGTGTGTGCGTGAGGTGTTCGAGGGCTAATGGAATTGTTCGACCACATTCACATAAGAAGGCTTAATTTTGCTTAAGCGGACGGATTACCACACAAAAGTGGGCGCAACTTGTGGTAAAAGTTCGAGTCCAAAGCAAACCTTTGTGACAGTTAGTATCAGAGCCAATCTAAAACGATGGCTAGTGGAAGTAATATGACGAAAAGGGTTACTAGAATAGAGGTGATTCTTGAGTCTCTAGCCCCAGCAAATAAGGAAGTAGTTCCTTTGTTGGAACGTATTGTAGCCTTAGAGAGAGAGCTTCAAGCAACTATGAGAGCGTTCGAGGAACAGATGAAGGCTCGTGAGTAGATGAGTTATGATCTGTTGGTGCTCTTAAGAATAACCAAGAAAAAACATGAACCTTAATTTGTATAAGTACATTAGAATTAAAAATGATGAAAAAAATTAAAATTTTAACATCCAACAAATGGTGAGAAGATATAAATAAAAAGGAAAAAAATTAGAAATTATAATCAAAACTACTAAACTAAGATATTAATTAATTGTTAAAAAATTATGAGGTATCTACAACTCAATTCATCACTAATTATAAAATAGACAATAAACAAACAAAAATTTATCAATCAAATGACTTAACCATGTTAAATCTATTACATTAAAAATAACTTTCCCCAATGCCTAAAACCCATTCATTGTATTATCATTATAAAAATTAAGGTTAATAATAATAGAATTTTTGTAGTTTCAACTTTTTCTACTTTAGTCTTTCACTTTTAAAAACTATCAATTTACTACTATAAGGTTTTATTTTTCTTTCACTTATAATCACATACTTCATTCTTTGTTAGAAAACCTAATGGAGAATGGGAAAATGACATCATATAAGGAAGAAGGGGTACTTATTGACAATCAATTTATTGATAAAACCACATGATATTATATATTATGTGGCATAATTATGAAAAGTATTATGTTATGTGATACCTAATCAATCCACATGATGTTTTCTTCCAATTCTCTATTAAGTTTTCTAACACTTAATGACACTAGAGAGTACATGTGAAATAAAAATAAAAACTTAGGGAGATATATTATAGTTTTTAAAAATTAGTGAAAAACATGAAAAGGTCCAAAATATATGAAGGTTTTATGTAATTAACCCCAAAAAAAATGAACTTCACTTAAATGTTATGAACAAAAGTAAATAAAAAATTTAAGGTTTTACCTTCATGATTCGTTGACAATTTTGCTTTACTTAGTCTACTAGGATTTTCAAGAACTTGGACCTTAGTAGTTTAACTCAAGGAATAAAAGAAATAAATATAAATGCATAAAAATTTAGAAAAAGAAGATGAAAGATTAAGATTAAAATGAAAAAGAAAAAGATGTTATTAGAAATGAAGGAATAAAAATGTGGAGTGTTTTACCTTAAGCAACTTCGATACCATCATACCTCAAATCTAAGACAACTTGAATGGGCCTGTGTTAGATTGCCACCTGAAGACAATATCCATCCACTCAAACCTCATCATTGAGTTGCGACTTATAACTTGATAAACTCATATAATTCAACAAAAATAACTTAATGAACATAATCCTCTTTCTATCTAAAAACTTATTGGATCTAAATCTATAAAACCATGGTCAAAACTTGCCTAGATTTTCACGCTTTAGTTGGCACTCTAATTCCTAAAAATGTACAAAGTCAGGTATTATATACCAACTAGGTAAATATTATAAAAAATAAATATAAAATTGTACCATTTCTACTTTATATGTAAAAAGTATATACAATTATTCCTATATGGAACAACCACAATATCCATATACGTGTTAAAAAATTAATGATACAAGTATTTGAAAAAACCACAAGAGTAATCATATTAAATGTTTTACATAATGGTGTTAAACTAACATAAAATACCTTATATATATGTAAGGTAGCTGCCAACTAATTCTACCCAATTAATGAACCCTGTACACATCCAAATGTGTACCCAAGTAATACACTTCAAGCAATAAAATGATAATATATCATCATCATCACATAGTTCAAAATCCTGCAATAAAGCAGGTCCAAGAATATTTGATAGTATGCAGCCTTCCTCCTACATAATAGAGAGGTTGTTTCCAATAAATACACATGCAAATGAGACAATATAAGAGTGATGCAAGTTACAAAGAAAAGGTAAAACTAGCACATAAAATTTCTATGTAACTAAAATTACAATAAATACAAAAATAAATGAAAATACAAGTAATAGGGAATACCTGATGGAGTCCAGATCTGCAAGTACTTGATAGGCTACAAAGTCTTTTCCTTTTTGTCTCTAAATAAGTTAAGGAGACCTTACTCAGAGAACCTAAAGGTATGAAGTCCTATTGTCCCCCCAAACCTAACATGTGAAGCCAAGTTTAACGCCTATAAGCCTTGTCCAATACTTACCCTTACAAAAGGGAGAGAGGACGTTGGGTATAACTTCCTACATGCTAATCTGTGCATCGTGAATCATCATCTCTTAATAATCGTTGTACTGTTTTGGTTAACTTTAAAGGTTAATCCTTTACCCTTATCCGATCACACCAAACTTTTCTATTATTAGCCACTACCTCATTAAGGACCAAGTCTGACATATCCTCCTTGATCACTTCCCGTTAGTTCTTGTAAGGCCTCCCTCTTCTCCTTTTATATTCACTAAGATTTATTCCCTTACAGCTTCGTACCGGAGCATTAGAGGACCTCCTGTGCACATGCCTAAACTACCTAAGCCTAGTCTCTCTTAACTTGTCGGCAAAGTTAGCTACCTATAGTCTATCTCTCACCACCCAGTTCTGGACCTTATCTCTCCTGATAATGTCACACATCCACTACTAGCAACTGTCTTATATGCCTACTTTTGGTAGGCCAACACTCGGCCCCATATAACATGGTTGAACGGATCACCATTTTATAAAACTTCCCATTGATTTTTAAAGGAATCTTTTTATCACATAAAACCCCTGATGCACTTCACCATTTGGGCCATCCAGATCTAATATGATGTATTATATCAGCATCGATATTACCATCACTCTGAATGATGGACCCGAGATATTTAATACTCATCTTCTATAGTATGATGTCGATACCAATTGCTACCGCCACCTCATGTACTATATGGTTTCTTGAAAAATTGCATTTTAAATATTTCGTCTTAGACTTGCTCATTTTAAAACTTTTCGATTTTAACGTATCTCTCTAACATTCTAACTTGGAATTGACCCCCTCTTGGTCTCGTCTACTAGGAAAATATCGTCAGCAAATAACATACAACACAATACCTCTCCTTGAATATGTTTGGTAATTTCATCTAACACTAATGTGAACAACAAAGGGCTTAACGCAGATCCTTGGTGGAGTCTCCTTCAACACTAATAAAAAATGCTTTCGTGTCACCTCCTATCATCCTTATGCTAGTCAATGCCCCTTTATACATATCCCTAATTACTTTAATATAGATAATAGGAATGCCCTAGGCCTCCAAACACCTCCAAAAGAGATCTCTAGGAACTCTGTCATACGCTTTCTCCAAATCAATAAAAACTATATCCAAATCAATAAAATGATACATGCTCCATTATTGTTCTTATTTATTTTCCTCAAATAATGAGTTACTATATGTCTCAATATGATCACTAATAATTTTTCTTAGATAATAGAATGGTACCTACCTCATTCTAGTGTTAGCTAATAGGCTTTGACTAACCATTAGACTCCATACATCATAAAAAAGTACATACTCACCCCTATAGGCCTTAGCTAAGATCCCAATATGTATAAAAAAAATTGTATTTCATTACCATTCATATACAAGCATAGACATCATGAGATTTATTTGTACTTAACACTCAAGTGATTAATATTATTTCCTTAATACATGACTAAGGATTAAAAAATATTGCATCTTTGGTCTTAACGAATAACATTAAACATTTCAAAAATCAACATCCAAGACATTAAAGGAGTTATTTGAAATCTTTATTCAAAATAAAAATAAATAAATAAAGATTCTTGGTATTCTATAGTTAATAGTTTTTGCTTGTCATGAAAATGGTTTTAAAGCTTGGCAATTTTAAGAAATAATGAGATTAAAATGAGTAGTGTTAACAAATTTTAAATTCATGTTTTTGCTTCATGCTTGTAGTTATATAGGCTTAGATAGTTCAATTGTAGTGTTACACTTATATTGTTAATATGTTAGGTTAGGTAAGATTTTTAATAAGGTTAATAATTTCATGAACGGATTACTTGTGAAATCTAATCAACTTGTTAGGTAGATTTTCTAGTGCTTACAACATTGATGGACATGGAATAAATAGTTAAATAGTCTAATAAATGCATCATAAAGAATTTATACGCTTATAATTATTTGAGATCACAAGATACAAATGTGGCTTAGTTGGACATTTATTAAAATGAAGCTTTAGAGAGGATATGAAGACTCTTCATAGTTTCTTCATGGATTTCATTACAATATAAAATATGAGTTTGCCTGGTAATATTAAGGAAATTGTAACATAATTCCCCTCTTTCCTTACTCACTTCAGACTATATTATTCATTTCTAATACTTTTTTAATTTTTATGTTCTTGTTTCTTTTCAATATTTGCCTTGTTTTAAGGACTCACTAATAGATAATGAATTTGAAGTTTAAAAATTAGAAAAATGACATTAGACATATCAAAGCTTATGGAAAAAGATCAACGAAGTAAGAAATAACCTAAAATTGCTACTAGACTTCTAAGTCTAATACATTAGCTTTCTTAACTTTTTATAAGATATAAATTTTGTTTGTCATTTAAATTATACATTTTATTTTCTTTTAGGTATAGTTTCATTATGATCATATATTTAAAATTAGTTAAAATTTCATTGACATTCTTACTTGTTAAGAGCTTAGTCCTAATGAGACTTTTTCCTTATGTCCTAATGAGACTTTTTCCTTATGCTCAGTATCTAAAAGCAATCATTTTCTTGTTTTACTTATTATTTACTCAATTTTTAAGTGATTACATGACGTGAAATAGAAAATTTTAGTCATAAAAATAAATTATTAAGGGCAAGATAAGATTAATAAAAATCACAAAGTTTAAACCAAATGCCTATAAACATTGGTGACAACATTCTGTTTTTACAAGAGCTACTGAAGGATTATCACTCAAGTAAGAAACTAAACAGTTGCTTGATTGAGATCAAATTTTTAAAGCCTTCAATACTGTTAGTTTCCATTTCTTTCAGTTATGTCTTGAAGCACTGTATCTTCCTCCCAAATTTGTTAAATAGAATATGGCTTATGTTAGTACATCTTATTTGAGTGTGCTTGTGAATGGTATTCCCACCACTCCTTTCAAACTTGCAGAAGGGATTAGGCAAGGTGACCCCTTATCACCTTATTTGTTTACTCTTGCCATGGAGGGACTTTCCAAACTTTTAAACAGAATTATCCCTTGCAATGGTGCCTTTCAATTCCATCATAAATCTACCTTACTCACTTGTTACATGTTAATGCCCTGATTTTCTTGTTTGGAGCTGATCTTAATTCAATCAACATCATGATGCATGTGCTTGCTTGATTTTCTGAATGGTTTGGACTAAAACATAATGCAGAGAAGAGATGCTTTTTTGTTTCGATTGATGTGAGGAACTTGCTAAAATTAGATGAATTACTGGACTCAATAATAGTTCAACTCCTTTTTGATATCCGAGGGTTCCTATCATGGCCTCTAAACCAAAGTTAAGTGACTGGTTACCTATTATTGAAAAAATGAAGTCCTGAATAATGGCCTGGCAAAATCGATTCCTCTCTTATGTAGCTCGACTTACCCTAACTATATCAATTCTTAATAGTCTACATTTGCATTGGATTGTTGATGTTGCTTTTCCATGAAAAACAATTAAAGAGATGGATAGAATAATGACACTTTTTCTATGGATAGGACAGGTTGAAAACTCCAAGAATGCTAGAGTGAAATGAAGTGAAGTTACAATTCGTAAAAAGCATGGAGGTCTTGGGATTATTTCAATTCTTAATATGCAGAATGTTTCAATGCGTAAATGGTTGTGGAGATTATACACTGATAGCAATTCACTATAGACCAAATTGATACATGAAATCTACTTGAAAAAATTGAACTTCTGCCAGGTTGACTACTCTCAAAAAGGCTCTTGGATTTTAAAACAGATGATGAAACTATTAGAAATTATTTGTCCTCACTTTAAACACACAATTGGAAATGGAGATAAGACTTGGGTGTGGTTTGATAATTGGATGGTAATCAATCCCCTTAATCATCTTCTTGATTTTCAGAGGCTACGAAGTAGAATGTCATTAAACCTAAAAGTCTCTACCTTGATTGTGGATGGTGAATGGCTGGGAAACTTTAGAGGTTTCAACTCCTTGTGGCTCACTTTCCTCTGTTAATTAATCCGGCCAATGAAGATACCATCTTCTAGAAACTAAATTCGAGTGGAGTTTTCTCAAAACCAATCATGTTATAGATTCTTGTCAGAGGGCACAATAAAGGTTCCTTGGTTCATTCTCTTGTGGTACAACACCATCAGACCCAAAGCAGCCTTCATCACTTAGTTAGCTATCAAGAATAGGCTTAAAACTGTGAATCAATGGCATGGTTAGGTCAATGTTTTGTGCTTAGTATGTAACATGGCAACTAAGGATCGCAATCATCTATTTTTCCTCTGCAATTAATCTAAGGCCATTTGGAGCCAAATTACGCACATGTTACGATCTCAAAATGGCAGGTATGACTGGGATCCTATACTGCATTGAGTCATAAGTAAATCCAAGAAAGGAACTCCAAATGCTACTCTGTTCGTAGCAGCCTTTTCTATAAGCATATATAGAATTTGCAAAGAAAGAAATAGTGGCATATTCACTGACAAAAAAGAAGGAAAGTATCAACTTGCAGATAGAATAATCAACTAGATCCAAGCTAACATTTTCGCCAAAGATGCAAAATATTCCCTCTCTATGGACATCAAGAGCAAATGACGACTTTAATTCTCTAATGCTTCTTATTATTTTGCCCTCTTTTCTTCTTGAATTCATCTTAGATCCTTTGTAATATAAAAGTAAATGCTTATATAGTTCTAAACTCATCTTAAAGTCATAATAGTTTCATCTATAGTAGTACATCATTCATTTATAAAAGAAAACACTAATTCCTTTCCTTTTTTTCATTTTTAATTCAAATACAAAATTTCTTTTGAAGCCTTAGGTACTAGTTACAAAATCTAGACACATTTTTTAGTCCCTTATATTAATTTCATTTCAAGTCCTAAGACACAACTTGCGCATTTTCTTTATTTTAAACTCTTAGATACAATTCTAGAAAATTTCTCCATTTAAAGCATTAAGCCTTCTTTAAGCATATCAATTTCATTTCAAACCCTAAGACTCAATTCTAGATATTATATTTTAATTTTAGAAACTTCTCTAGATATTATATTTTAATTTTAGAGCCTTTAATCCATTCTAAGTATTCCGTTTCATTTTCTTCTTAAGCCCTAGTATTCCAATTCATTTTATTCTTAAGCCCTAGTACTCACTTCTAGGCTCCATTTCATTTTAATCCCAAACTCTAAGACTTACTCTAGGAATTTTGTTTTAATTCTAAGCCTTAAGACTCATTCATGGCATTACCAAGTGCTAAAAAGGACAATTTCTTAATTTTTCTCAACAACGAAGAAAAAATATTTATCTATCTCTCTTTTAAACAAAAAACTCCTCCCGAGTTATCATCTCCTAAAAATTTGAAGTGGAAAGGTATAACTATAAGGTAATTATAGTAGCTATCCTAAATTGTGAGTGAAATACGCAGGCAGATGAGCAACTATAAGATAATCCATCAAAATCTTAGTAACTAATTTTTGGCATCAAAAAGGTATTTTTATGCTTTCTTCCTCTTTATTTTAAGCAATATTATTATCACTACAATTTCCAGCAAATTCAAAAAGATATTTGAGTATTAGTTCAAAGATTTTTTATGAAAGCATAACTTGCAAAACTGGTGTAAAAACACTCTGCATAGAGCATGAACTGAATCAAAATGAATTGTTGAGAATCTTAAGTCTAGGAATTGGATGCTTTAGTACTGGTATTGTTCACATGCACGCTATTTTGCCACAAAAACCATGCAACCGATGCTCAAGAGTTTTTGCATAGCATCATCTAGCCCTTTTCTGAATGAGAAAGTTTCCGTTTTAGAACCTCATTTTCCTTTCTCAAGTTCATAATTTTTTGCTTTAGTGTCTCAACCAGCCGATCTGCAATCAAGTCCTGCTGCTGTTCGACCAGCTTGGTTTTGCTGACCAACACTGCGACACATCAAAGGAAAGATATAAAACAGGACATAAGCAGGTTTCTTACAAACTTAGTAGGGATCATATCAGAGAGAACTTAAACTGTATGCCATGCAAACAGTGAAATCCCTGACTGTGTAAAATGTGCATTATCGGTAACTAAAGATCACCAACAATGCCGAGAAAAATTGAAGTATTTTTTTTACTCACACTCCTTTTCCAAACTGTAGAGTTTTTTACTGAACTCGTTTTTCTCTTCCTGTTCAACCAGGAGGCAGTCCTTTAAATCTTGAATCTCAAGAATAACTGTCACCAGTTGCCAATAAACGTCAAAATGATTAGACACACTGCATTTTACTGAAAAGATCCAATGTTTCAAATATTTGAACCTCACATTTTGATTCCATCTCATAGGAGACTTGCTCCAACCTCTTTGCCAAACTTTGCGTAAATGTCTTTTCTGCAGACAAATCATGACGGAGATGACTTATGGTTGCCTCATCCGCTGCCTTCTCAAGTAGAAAGCCTCTAAGGTAGTGAACAAATCATCACCCTCAAAAGCGTTGAGCACATTAAGGGACATAATGTAATGGTAGATTAAATCACCTATTTTGGGACTCGAGTTCGGCAATCTTGATTGTATATTCTTGCTTCAGAAATTCCAATTCATCTCTGTGCTCCTGATTATAGATTTTAGTAGTAGAAAGCATGACGTGCAAACAGACAATGCTTGTAGTATACGAATCATTTGCATTACAAATTACAAGCACCTTAATGAAAGGTTCTTGAAAGACCGTTTTTCCATAATAAATTGAACTTCCTGTCCTACAGTCTACTCAAGTGTCGGAGAGAACTTATTTAACCATGTATTTTGATCAAGAATAGCTCCACAGCTACTATTGCACAAAGTGTAATTTCACTTACTTTTTCTTTGCTGAACTGTTCGTTTCTGATTCTTTCTAGCTCCTCCTGCATGCTTGAGCATCTGGTACGTCGTTCAAGCTGAATATCATAAACTCAATATATCAGGTTAAAGAGTACCAAAGTTGAGGATATACTCATAGAAGCTTCATCATGAACTCAATCCTTTCGATGGCTTCTCGACTCTGCTTCAGATCTGCAGATGAAAGAAAGGATGGATTCTTTCAAGAGGAACAACAAAAGTAGTACAAACCTCCTCCGCTAGATTATTTAAAGACTCTCCGTAAAGTTTTGTCAATCTTGCATTTTCTGCAAACGTCACACAAGCGACTAAAATTTACACTTTTGAGTTTGAGAACTGTAAAATTGGAAAAAAAAAAAAAAAAGGAAGAAGAAGAAGAAGAAAGAAACATAGAACACTTACGCAAATTACATTTTTTTTCCGTGGAAAATTGTTCATGACATTGAATTAAGCTGGCTATAACAGTCACGTATTGAATGCTTCATGGAGGTCGTGTATTTGATCAAACACAGCAAAATGTTGGGTTTATGTTATGCATTTAAATGGAAGTGAAAGGAGTGAAAGAGAGAAAACCTTGTTTGAGGGAGTTGGAGATGAGCTCAAGAGCCTCTCTCTTCTTGATTTCCGCATAAAAATTGGCTTTAACCACTTGCAGTTCCCTCGCACCATTCTTGAAATCCTGCAAACCATAACCCAAATTCATTTCAGTGAATTCCATCACCAGCAAACCCATTAACCTGAAGGAAATAAAGAAGGTAACCTCGTATATCTGATCGAAACTTGAGAGCAAGGAATCGACCTCTCTATCACAGCTTATTGTCGCCATTTTCAGTCTTGGTGTAGTGCCGTTTCTTAAGAAATAAAATTTCAAGAAGCGCCTAAATTGCAACTTTTAAAATTATAACTACATGTTATATTCAGTAATATTTTTAAAAAATATTATTTAAAATTTCGCAAAGAATTGATTAAGCTTGGTTCATTAATGTAGCATTTTATTTTCACACGGAGACATTCTTTTAAGAAAATAAAAAAAATTCTTAAAAAATAAGGAGCTCAAGCGTAAGTTACGAGAAGAGAGTAGCTATACGGTAACATTAAACGGGCAGGTGATTCGCATGGGAGAATGATAATAGAAATATAAATGAATATAGTAAAAAATGAGAATGAATATTATCATTATAATTATGATCATTTGTTAAGAGAAAAGAATGATTACCATTGATAGTGGTTGGTTTGTGAAAAATATTAGCAAACAAATTTAATTAATTAATTAATTATATTGTAACTAATTAATTACAATATGTTGATTAATTAAAATATTGTAATTAATTTTAATTAATTATATTGTAGCTAATTAATTATATTTTAGTTAAATAATAATAATATTTTAATTAATTATATTGTAATTTATTATTTTAATTAATTAATTACAATATTTTAATTAATGAATGAATTATATTTTAATTAATTATATTGCAGTTAATTAATTGTCAATAACATTTTAATTAATTATATTGTAATTAATTAATTAATTACAATATTTTAATTAATGAATAATTATATTTTAATTACTTATATTGTAACTAATTAATTTTTAATTAATTAATTAATTATATTTTAATTAATTAATAATAATAGTATTTTAATTAATTATATTGTAATTTATTATTATAATTAATTAATTACAATATTTAATTATTTAATGAATTATATTTTAATGAATTATATTGTATTTGATTAATTATTAATAATATTTTAATTAATTATATTGTAATTAATTACAATATTTTAATTAATTAATATTATATTTTAATTAATTATAACAAGCACACCCTTACATAATAATGATACTAATTTCTCTAGATTAGGAGAGAAATGGGGTATTACCCAAAAATGGGTAATCAAAATAATGACTCTATAATCATAGTCCCTTACCAAACTCAATCTTTCATTTCATACCCATTCTCTTTTTTTATATCCACCAAACAAGCACACCCTAAGACTGTGTTTGGTTGAATGTAAAGTTTTTAATAATGAAATGGAATATAAAAAGATGTAATATTAAAAAATTGTTTTTTTATGAGGGAAAGAATGGTTCATAATATAATATAGTAAAATGTTGTTTAGAATAAGGGTTTATAATGTAATATAGTGAAAAGTTGTTTATCAAAACTTTTCCGATGGTCGGATATTTCTGATCATCTTCAAAATCTAGCAAGATGAAATCCACAAGAATAATAAGCTTGTCCACTTTTACAAGTACACCCTCCACTAACCCTAACGGTTTCTTCATTGACTAGTCCACCAACTAAATAAGTATAGAAGTTGGTTTCATATCTCCCATCCTCAATCTCCTAAAATTTGGCAAAGGAATAGGGTTAATATTTGTACCTAAGTTGTTGGGCCCCAAACATTTCTTGGAAGTTAGAACTATTGTATGTGAAATGTTGGAAGTTAAAAGCTAGAAAATGTAACTGAAACATGTTCGCTGAGTATGCTTCAGTGTTTTAGCCATAACTTTTTCTCTAGTTATCCAAATGAGATGATTTTGATTTGAAGTAAACTAGAGGCATAGTGCTACAAATTGTCTGATGAAATCGAGTTTTAATTCAGTCTCTAAGAATATCAATTTTCTGATGGAAGTTGAGCACAAAATACTATTTCAGTATAAGAACAGTTTGGAAATGTTTGAGGTATAACTTGCAGATTTCTAAACCAAATTGAATAATTTTGGTGTTATTAGAAACTTAGGAAAATGAGGAATATTTTTCTAGAAGGAAGTATTATCAAATTCTTTCAATTTTTCTATGATCATTAGTTAAGGAGTTAGAAGTATAAGGTATTAGTTTTGATGGATTATTTTTGGAGCTAGTAATATGTAAATGATTGTAGGATTTTATCATATGGTTCAATTGAAATAAAGTAGTCTTGTAAGAGTATATATGTATGAGG
>JANIJH010000007.1:544552-558853 GCA_024520975.1 Erythroxylum areolatum | reverse complement strand
GGTGGCTTGGATGGAGTGACACAGGGTAGGGCCAGCGTTGCTGGCCAGAAGATCAGATCCCGGGGACAACGTACTATCGGTGAAATTGTCTCCATTAGAATCGTAATATATAACTGCAATATTAAGTACAATCAGAGGAAGGGGAAGGGAGCAATTATTTATATGCTTTGAGATTCACGGGTTTTCTATAACAATTCTTGTCTAATTTCCAAAACGCAGACTCACTTTAATCTTAAACTCCGTCATGGATTCGATCTCAAACAGAAGACCGTAATAAGATACTACACTCTTCTGCAAATCAAAATTAAGGACCCGCTCCAAATTTCCCCATGCATATAAGAACAAAGCTAATAATTACCTCGCTCAATGGAAATGCTTCCAGAGCTACAAAATATGATACAGAACTGTACAACAAGAGAGTGAAAGTAGGCAACTAGGACTAGCGTGTTTCAGAATCAGTTGCTCACTAAATACAGCTTCTGATTATCGTCGATCATCTCTATATCAAGAATTTTACCTGCATCTTCTGACAGGATACAGGAATAACCTGGCAATTCTAGCTTCTCTTTTGCTGCTTCTACAAGTTCTTCCATGGTAGGAGGCACCCACAACACTATTCCGCTCCTTCTATGTTCTTCTGTGGCCCTTGGATGAAAGGGAAAGACGGTGCATTTTCTTCTACGGTTCTTTTCTGTAACTGGCAACATATGTTCCAGTTAATAACATATAGAATATGTTCCAATTACATTAATCCTTTTATGTAAGCTCAAAGGATTAATAACATAACAGTTGTTTAACGTTAAATTTTCTCAGGTTTTAGATAACTACAAATACTAATCCAAACTCCATATGGATTGAAAAGTTGTAATTCCCGGTAGAAAAAGGGTAAGTTGATGAATCTTGACGATACCTCTCAACTCTTGAGAGACTCGAGGCAATTCAGATAACTGAGTCAATTTGGCATCTTCGAGCAGCCTCATCAATTTCTTGCTACCGCATATTCGACCATCATCAAGTGGAGTGTTCCCCCATCTACAGAGTCAAGTTAGGCAAGCGTCAGTTTCTTTGCAGGAAAATTTCTGAATAGGATTAACATAATACAAATTTAAACATCCTCCTCCAATTCTTTCTAATTAGGCTTAATGACTAAGCTTGCATTCACCTAAGCTGAGGATAAGCTAACTCTTAGCCAAACTCATTCCACCATATCTTGGTATGCCTGAAAATTACTCCATCAATATACCAGGAGAATTGTTGCTTAATGAAGGCATGATTCTCCGATGCTCAGTCAAAACGGACAAAATTATTATTGTTGCTTACCTGTCTTTGGAGAAAACACTAGCTCCAGCTTCTAATAACGACTTTGCCATCATGTGCAATCCTTCTGAGGCAGCTATATGAAGTGGAGTACGGTGATCGTAGTCCTTTGCATTTGGATCAATGCCATTTGTCAAAAGTCTTTTCACAAAATCTGAATCTCCCTTAGCAACAGCGGTACATAGCAAATTTCCAGCATTATCTATATTCAAGGATGCTCCTTCTTTAACAAGTAAAGATGCAATTCGATCATGTCCATTCTTGATCGCTTCGAGTAATGGCGTGTTTCCAAATTTATCTACAATAGTATCATTATGATGCAAATGATTAATAATTTTAATCACTGCTTCAGGAAAGAAAATTATTAGAAAGGGATTACCTTTGATATTAATGTCAACTTGCTCCTGGAGAAGGAAAAGTATAACGTCTTCGTAACCTCTGGATGCAGCTAGATGCTGATCAATGAAAAAACCTTCATCAGATACAGCAGTGATTCTTACTCTTTCTAATTTAACAAAGATTGGCAGAAGTATTAGCAAAGTACAAATATTGCTTCCACGAGTTGACATATTGCGAATAGCATGTCCAACTACAAACGGCCCTTTGGCATCAATACGCCAAAATATCAGAGACGTAAAAGTCAAGTTTAGTAGTTGGGTTTTGATCATTGTCATTCAAAGCATTTCTCCCATTCCTATCACGAAACATAGACCTAAGAAAAAGGGAAGCCATTCAAGTATGACTTTTTTAAGCTAATAAATGCCACATATCTTTCTTGACTGACAGTAGTCAATGGAGAACCAAAAAATGAATTTCTTCCGTCTCGGAGAACTCTCTGCATTATTTTGAGCCCATCACACAGCCTCGATAAAGCACTCATCTTAGCGTGGCTTACTAATTAGAGCAGTATTTAATCCCACGAAACTAAAGGAGCTGAGCGCCTTATTTAGTTCTAATCATTCTTTATATCCTTCTTAGTGAAAACAGAAATGGTTCCAAGTAAAGGTCCTTACATGGAAGGAAAGAAGGATTAATAAATTAGAGGAGAGAGGGCCCCGTGGAGTTATTCCCTAGAAGCTCCATTATCATCTGGTTACTATTGGAGCTCCACACATGTTAATATATATGTTATGTTTTCCTCTTAAGGAACTTTAAAATGTATTGTTCATCTTGTAGAGAAACAGGTCCAAGAGGAAAAATGTATAAAACTAAACCACATAGACCTTACCAGTGGTGATCTCCCATCATAATCCGTTCTGTTGGGATGAGCTCCGGCTCTAACATAACCTTTCAACTGATAAAGGTCTCCGTTATAAGCTGCATTATTCACCTTCAAAGCCAGTTCACCTTCTTGCTTACCAATATGAAATGTGATATCTGATTCCAGTTGCTTATCTCGAAGAAATATTTCTTTTACCTGCAAAAGTTTCTAACTTGGATAACTTGTTTCAAATATAAACGAACCCTCTATTAAATGATTTGAATCATTAATACATTTGTTGACTGACCACATAAATTCCCTGATATGTAATCCTGCATTTACGAGGTAAAAATAAAGAAGAATATACTAGAAATTAAGTTGGCAAGACTTGGATATCAGAATGGCTTAAATTACCTCTAAAAGGTTGTTCAAGATTTTACGCCCATCATAAAAGTATATGTCAAGTACATTAGAGAAAGATTGTTTATCAAGCCGCAGAAGCCTGCTTAGTTCACGAACTTGAACTGCATAAGGCTGAGGAATGTTGCATAGGACAGAAATTTCTCCAAAGGAGCTGTTAGGATGCAAAAGAGAGACAGTCTCTTCTTCTCCATCTTCCACAGATCCAACTGCTTCCTGAAACAGAACGAAAAAATGCTAACAAAATTTGGCACAAAACTGTAACATCAATGCACAGTGCTGCAAACTTAAGTATGTCAATGCATTTTCCAAGTGCATGCCTGCATTTACTAAAGATGGAACTAATTTAATATTCAAATCATCCGCCGGCAAACATACAATGTATTTGGTGCATCTAAATAACAATATAAACTCAAAACTTTGAATTCCAAAATTTTAGAATGCCAATGCAAATAAAAATGGGAGTTAAATGTAGAGAAGAATTTCACAAGAATACATTCAGGTTGAAAGGAATATGATGTAATTGTGTAATACAAGAAAATACATGATAAGCATTGTAGTAATTCACCAACTGAACCATATATCATACCAATAAGCCATGACAGACAAAATAAATTTGGTCTACAACATGTCCCTGCTCCATAATCACTTCTCCTGGGAGAAAAAATTCCTCATGGAGCCTGACAACCTGAAAGGTCAAAGAGTAAAATAAAGATGAGCCTAGCATAGATGAAATGCTGTGACAATCGAGCAACAAACAGAAGGCATAAAGAGAGAATTGATTTCCTCTCTCTGTCTCTCTCTCTCTCACACACACAAACATACACACAACCGCACACAAATACTCACGAACCCAGAGACACATACATAAAGCCAGCCAAGAAAGCCTTCTACTAACTTTCAATTTGATGAGGCAATCTAGAAACATGGCACGGAATATCAATTGATTCTGAATAATCTTTGTGCACCAGAAATCTAAAATAGAAATTTCAGTTATTAAGTTACTATACTATCAATGTGAAATAACATGAAGAGTATATTGTTGAATACTTACAATTTGATTGATGAACTCTGAAGAGCATGCCTTAAACAACGGGACCTTTTTAATGTATGGCAAGTACAGATTCTGAGAGATCTGCAAAAGAAATCATTCCTTTATGATAAGCCTGAAAATCATGGGAACAATGCATGCAACCAAAGAAAGGAACACAAGACATCTTTAAAGTTTTGGAAGGTCAGGCAAGCAGAATCAGCTACGATCTTAATATTTTAGGGAACTCTTTATTTATAGAAAATGTTACTCAAGGAATTAAGACAATGAGGGGGTAATTAAGTTACTCTTTCCCACTCAGTTTGAAATATGCCCCATTGTTTCCATCTTTCCACAAAAGGTCAAATTCGCATCACAGCCATATGACGACTTCAATTTAGAGCAAACAATTATAAGAAAAGAAAATGGATTTCTTTCCGTTCATTCTTGACTTCTGCGCGGATAGAAACTGGATATCATGAACAAGGGCTTTAAGGCAGATACATTTGATGATAACATGGACAATTAAAAAGGCAAAATAAAAAGAAAAAGCAGAGAGAAATCTTGTAGTGTATTGTTTACCTTTGCACGAATAGAGATGGGGATATCTTGAAGAGCAGTGGCGTCAGTGTAACTACTTTCATATTGTAAGCGCAAGTGGCCTTTGACCTGATTACGGATGTCCCTTCCTAGTTTGTTCCTATTCATATATTTGATGACATCTGTCATCTTATCTCTGAACTTTTCGGTCTTTGATCCTTTTACAATTAACGCCGTCATGTTACCAATCAAATACGCGCCAAGAATCATGTCAAAGGACACATAGATCATCACAAATATCATTTCCCTCAGGTTAACAGCATGTATATCTCCATAGCCTGTAAGAAAATAAAAACGGTGCCTGAAGATGAGATGAGAAGAAATCCTACATATACCATGAGACGGTGGAGTAGCTAAATATATTTGGGAAATCAATATGGAAAACAACAATAAACAGTTCGTTCTTTAACAAAGTCAACGATATTGAAGCATAGAAAAGTGTAGCGACAAAAGAATATCAAACATAACTTCATCATGAAAAAATGAATTTAGCATAACACTCTTAGAAATAACACCAGAAACATATGATATTCAACATAAACCGTATTCTTGGCCTAATACCAATGAACTAAAATGTCTTTCTTATATTCTTTTCAAATCTTTATTCTCGCTCATTGTGCCCATGTGGAAATATTGCAAAACAAATAGAACTAGAAAGAGAAGCATCACTGCTTGACCATGGCTATGAACACAATGGTAAGAAAAGGTAACTATATGAAAGTGGCAAGGGAAGTGGAATGCCAAAGCTATAGAAAACACTTGCAACCTAAGAGAACATCAAATTGAGAAAAGGAATCTGCATGATACAATCTGAAATTGAGGGGAAAACAGAGAGACTGGAAGGGCAGAAACAAGCACAAAGAGTACGAGGGCGAAGGATCTCACTATTAATCAGTAATAATGCGAACATACAGAATGAAACCAACTCCTCTGGTCTATAAAAGCTTAAACTGACTGCTAAGCTAACTACAAAAAAAGAAGTTGCATGCCAAAGTAATTGGAAAAAAAAAAAAAGGACCGACCAACTCATTTGACACTCTTTAAGGAAAACATAACAAGGATTTAATCTAAGATTTTCAAGGCAGCATAGCACTTAGGTCTTGACCTAACACTCCAACGAAATCTTATATTTGATGGCCTCGTATAACTATCTCACTGGACATTGAATCAATTGGGTCAAATTTAGTATCTGATCAGCATCTTCTCCTTCATAAACTTACCATCAGTACAACAATAAGATACCACCTTGAACACCTTAGCAGCATGTCTGCTGCATGTTAGAAGGCCACAGCCAGTGAAACACTACTTCCAAGCAAACCACAGTATCAAAATGAAAAACATCATGCCCCAGAAGGGTGATCCTAATAATGCAAAATGTTGTTAGGAAGCATATTATATGGCTTATTTGAACTACCATTTCACATTAGGCTACTTTGCAGGATTAAATCTCAGAACTGCCAAAAGATATAGCAACGCAAATCCTACACTAGCATCGTCAAGTGAGATTGACACCATTTTTAGCTATTAGAAATGCAACAATTGATGATAACCCACAACTGATAGGCTACTTAAGAAAAGAGTATCAGAGCCATAATACTGGTTGATGCTTCCCTTCTTTCTTCAATAAAATCAGAACAAATTAACAACATAAGGGCTAAGAGAACACATGAAATTCTGCCCTTTCTAGCCCTATATGCTAAACGCTCTAAACCATCTTATCTTAGCACGAAAGGCACTGCAAAACATAACAAGCAATTCTTGTGCAAGTGATGATATGGAATTTTATCAGGCTGGAATTTGTCCCAGTCAATATCCATTTTTATTTCTAACCTAAACCCAGAAAGTCTATGTTATCATTGATTCTATCATCAGATAAACTTCATCAAAACTTTAAAGAAGGGCAGTGTAAAATAGAGATGCTCATTCTAGAACAGAACGTTCTCCCAGTTTTAAATCAAGATTTCCTATGGCCCATAGAAACATCCATAACGAAGAATGATGCCCTTCTTAAAAGTTAGAAAGCTACAGATAGGTTACTTCCAGTAATTTTATCATGTTCTCAATCCAGTGATCAAGAGATGATTGCCATAACGCTCCTTGCTGTTTCATTAAGTTTGTTAAATAATTTAGCCATGCAAATCTTAACTTGCTAAATAAGCAGCTTACCGACAGTAGCCATAGTGATGATAGCAAAATATAAAGATGTTGTGTACCGCTTCCAGAGATCAATCTCTCTGAAATGCGAATACGTGTAATCACCCATCTTTAAACTTCCAATCCACGTATAACCCTCATGAGACTCTGGATAAGTGGTAGCCAAGTAATAAAAGATGCAGGCGGCTGTGTGCGTGCAGTAGAGTTCTACTACAATGAGTTTCACAATCCTGGTAAACAAGTAATTGATCCGTATATCCTTCTCCATCTTTTGGAAAAAAGCAGTGACTTTCCTGACCCGACTGAGCCTTATCCAGAGAAGATATCTCACTTCTTCTTTGCGTCCACATGCCTGTAAAACACAATATTCTTTAAATGATTACAGAGAAAGGTATAGTCAGCATCATTGGAGCGTTTACATTTTGACCTAACAAACACATAACAGCAACATTTAGTGGGGGAAAAAACAAACAAATAAACAAACCCTGCTCTTAGCTTATACACAAGGTAATTAACACCAGAAGAAGTAAAAGTTTTAACTTGGAAATATTAATGCGACAGTAAAACACAAATTCAGATTCCAATTAACAAAGGAAAACCATAACTAAATTGGTAGTGAAAATATGTCCAGATTATGCATATCACCAACAGCAAATTGAGTATGATGCATTGAGACCACCACTACATCTATATCATGGTAATAGTTCTGAAGAGTATCTAAAACATGAATGGTCACTGGTGAACATACATGAGCAAATCAAGGAAAAACATATCTATAAATGAATGTAGTAGCTCTTTAGTGATGTTGCAAATCTAGCTATGAAAACAAAACAAATACCCGGTAGATGAGATCCCAAGGCATGCAACCAAGTGCATCAATGATAAAATGGGACTTCAAGTACCTGTAGAATAAAATAAATAAATAACACAACTTTATGATAGCTCCATGATTAAGAATCATGGTCAATGGAGAAAGATCTTGTTTATTAAATAAAACGTCAAGAAAAATTAAGGCAAGCAACCAACCGAAGAGCAATTGGAGTGCGTTTATAAACCATTCGATAGGTCTGACTGTCCCTGAAGGCAACAAAGAAATGTAAAATAATGTCGATAAGGAAAGCAATCTGTCCAACAATGTCCAATATGAATAGTTTCTCCGGCAATCCTCTGAAGAAACCAAACTCCATTGGCGTAAAGAATGAAGAGTACACTGCCCATATCAGAATGAATTTTGTCCACGCCCTGTACCACCTGCATCATTATCATTCATAAACGTGGAACCTTTAAAATTTGTACAAACCATAAGTCGTACACATCAACGATTTCTAATTTGATTAATCACTTGAAAAAAAAAACTCTGGATTTGATTGAGATATGAGTTGATAATGAACAAGATTGCAAGGAGAAAGATGACTTAGCGGCTTCGTTCCGATAATTAAAGTACCAATGGACCAGTTCTCTTAATCAATGAAAAGTCAACGTCATGCACACCTATATGCCTTTTTAGAAGTCTCATGCATACGGCATCATTATAATTCTGTTAAAATCTTACATATGTATGTATTACAATCTCAATCATCAACATCCTGATCAAATTTTCGTGAGTTTTAAGTAGAAATGGTCAAAAATTAAGTTCATCTTATCCTTTCGTCAAACATGAATTTGATTAACCAAACAGGTTTATGTGAGTGGTTCAACACTCTCATCTTTTAACTAGAAGTCTCAAGTTCGAGTCCTAAGAAGGGAACATCTCGTGGGCTAACAAAAAAAAAACATGATTTCGATTTCTTCTAATAAAAAATTTCAATCTATAAAACTATTGACAAATCTCAAATCTAGTTAATCGAAATTGTTTATATTCTTCGTGTTCAAGTTAGAGTATTCCATATTACTGCAACCCAAACATGGAGTTCAAAATTAAAAAATGATAAAAAAAGAGATATGAAATAAAGATTCGATTTAATAATTTTAGAATGAAATATGGATATTTGATTTTGAACTATTTCAATAAAATTAAAATTAATTAATTAAAATAAGTTTATTCCAAATTTAACAAATAACTTATTTTTTAATTCTATAGGGCACTTTTGAATATAATAAATTTAATTGATAACTTTCATAGATTAACTTCTAAGTTACAACATAATTTCCTATGTTAATTAAAAATTCTTAATTTTAGATTTGTATCATATAACTTATTTAGAAGAAGACAAAAAAGTCTGATCCTGTGGTCTGCTGACTGCTGCAATACATGAGATCTAATAACCCCTTCTGTAACAGAGCACGTGAACACGTAATCTCGAGTCCCGTTGTTTCTGCCCCACGCTATGACTTAATCATTGTAATGCTGCACATCCTAACGTCCGCACTACTCAAACATGGCACCAGGAACCCAGCCCATAAACTTACCAGCTAGACTACAGGTGTCAATTATATAATTAACACAAGATTTCTGACATTTCAAATCCCGAGTCCTTGCTTATACTCAATAAACTTGAACCACCAGCCAGAAATCATCTGGCAATAGAAGCATACAACATGTTGACAAAACAAATGTCTCGAAAGAAAAATTCGAAGGAAAATAACAAAAGTCCATATCATTGCATTAAATGTTTCGAAGGAAAAGAACAGAAATCTATATCATTGTCGTACATCCTCACACTGGAAATAACATGAGCAAAGATGTTGTATGGAAAGCGAAATTATGTTATGATTATGAAATAATGATACCAGTCGTTCCAAATTAAAGAAAGATCTTACGAGTGACCGATGGATACCAGCAAAGCTGGTTCTGGTTCTGAGCAAGATATATCAATCTCGGTAGTCAAATATCAGACAAAAATAGAAGAATAAATTAAAAGAACAAAAACCAATAAGGGAGTGAAAGCCTGAGTCTCTTCCTAGTAATTGCGACCACCCAACCCACCTAGTATTTAGGAGAGCCGCCATTTAATTTGGGAGTGAAGATTGTATGTTACATTTATCCAAGACCAACCTGTTATATCACCGTCTAATCATAAATTTTGCTAGGACTTGCTGGATTTTGTGGGTCTTCGATAAAAGTAACGGAAAATTGGTCCCTTAATTTGGAGTTACGTGACGCGTGAATTTAGCTTTAAAATTTGAAAAAGAAAAAGAGGAAAAAACTTCTTACCTGTTATTCTCAGGGTGAATGAACAGCCCTTTGGAGGCGTTACGAATACCAGTGATTACGTTGAAATTCCTCAACGCAGAACCAAACACTGTTTGGAATTGTCTCTCCAACAGATCCAACCTACTCTCCTGCGACGATTTTAGCCTCTCTCTCACGTCCTCGAACATTTCATAGTCATCCTCCTCTTCCAAAGATGATTCCCTCCTCGACGACTCTTCTTTCTCCTTCTCCTTCATCTTCATCTTCATCTTCAATGCCATTCAATTGATGGATCGATCCATGCTGTTCGTGGCCCTCTCTCTCTATCTCCCCCGCTGTAGTCTTTTTGTACTACTACTGGATATCATGTATATGTAGATTTAATTAACTATAATAACCAGAAACTTCTCTCCATCATTAATCATGTCGCGATTTAAAAAAACACAACAACAAACAAACAACATTACTGTAGATGGAATTAACTATAATAGCCAGAAACTTCTCTCTATCATTAATCATGTGACGATTAAAAAAACATAACAAAGAAAGAACATTACTGTAGATGGATCACGAGGATATTGAGGAGGAAGGAAGAAGAAGTTGATCGCTTTTGGTGCTTTTTGGGATTTTGGATGGACAGATAGAGATTGCTTGCTTGTGGTAAATGGTGGCTTAGAGCGCTTACACATGAGAAACAGGTCGCAGATATATGTATATATATAGACTTGGAATAAATTTAAATTATATAAGAAAAGAGAGTGTTATCGGTTGACTGTTTTTTCTTGCTTTTTTTTTTTTATAGATTTATTTTGCACTACCCAAACGTTCGCCAGGTAATGCCCACATGCCACCGATAATTAGTAAATCTCTTCTTAAAGTTGTGGTTACCTGTGGAGTGCACTCCTCCACTCACATTTTGGTGATTGTCTCAATTGAAGCCACCCAACTCAGCATCGGATGGCGGCTCAACTCGCCTCGTGACGCATGTTAATAGCGTGAATATGTCTATGTCGAAACCTCAACGGGTGGCTAACCTAATGAGTAATCTCTACCACCATCATTTGTGATGCTGACAAATTTTGACGAACATCTTTCATCTGAAGCAGCAAAAAGTAGCACAACAATCTAATTTAGCCATATATGCCAAATTCCTGACTTATTGTCCCAATATTTATAGTTGTTAGATTGGAAAGTAAGCTGACTAGTTATTGGTTAAGGCGGAAACACCACGTCATAACAAAGTTATTTTAGTTTTAATATTATAACTTGAATGAAACAAAAATTTTAAATAAGATTTACTATTAAATTCCCCCTAATATGCTTTAATTGCAAGCAATTTCATTAACCGAAATCACAAACTTCGCATAATATACTTCGATAACATTAACTTTTAATTTCTCAAGAAAAATGTTGACTTTGATCCTTAAATTAGACATAAAAAATACTTACCCTCCAAACTTTACGTTTTTATGAATTTGATCTTAAGCCTTTAAAGTTCAAAAATGGGATTCATTCCAAATTAAAATTACAAAATATTCAACTAGGGTTTAGTATTAAAAAAATTACAAATTCAAATTACGGAAACAACTTCTTTATAAAAATTACAAAAAGAAGCCTATTTTATTTATATTTTTCAATAAATTTAGTTACAATCATACTTATACTCAAAATATTCTGATTAAAATAGTATAAAAATAATAATGAAAATCAAATTTAGTGAAAGCCAAGTTCAATGGGGAATTCTTTTTTTTAATCTTAGTTATGTTTCTTACGAAGGCATAAAGATGTAGGAATATAGATGCGATGAGTATCATTTTGTTGGCTGTGGTGAAGTATTCAAGATGTTATTATGATGAGCATTAATTGGTAACTCAAGCCAAATTATTTTGGGTCAGAATGAGGCAAACGTAGATTTATTGACTAGGCGAATTTTGTCGATGCCTGCTTTAAGTAGATATTAGACATATATATCATTATCGTTACAGATATTTGTAGCATATAAAATAGGAGAAATGTAGCTATTATATTATAATTTTTAGTACTATTTGATTTAGAAATGAGAGGATATAGACAAAATTTGAGCATAATTTTATAAAACTGAATCTATGAAGATTTCTAAATAAATTAAGAGAAACATAGGTTTATATATATATAAGAAGATGGTCCGCTATAAGCATAACCAAATTCACTTAGGCTCCAATTGTAACAATAAAAGAATCGAGAAATTTATATTAATGATTATATATAATAAAATCCTAAATATTTGTAATTTAGTATATTTATGATAATTATATAGTAATGAGAACATTTAATATTTTTACTATTTATTTTTCTGTGATTTATTTCCTTGAATATCTAATTTTAAAAATTTCACTAAGCTTCATTACAAAATTTTAATACTTTGCAAATTTTTTTAAAAATTATTTTTAAACAGATATATCCTTATTTACGTCAAAAAATTCACATACGGCTTGTTATATAAAATATTCACTTTTTTAGCTTATCTATCTCGGTTGTTTCGCATCTGTGCAGGTTGACGACCATGCACTAGTAAAAATAATGATATCCTAAAGACTATAACCCTTTGCCTACGTTGGACACTACGTTTTTGCAATAGGCATCGGCTATTCAAAGATGGGGTTCCCCACAAGCTTTGAACTTTGTGGCCTTGAAACATTCCAGCTTCCACCTGCCGAATGACTATTTTGGAGCGTATGTAATATCAAATTAGCACTAATGATAAAGAAAAAGGGGTAGTTACAATGACGCTCGCACCACAAGAATTAATCTAAAATAGGGATGGGGAGTTGAAGACCACATGTATCCTGTTTTAGTTTAATCTCCACAATGCCCAATTTGATATATATGCTCTTCTGCACTTTATCTTAGCTATTGCAAGTCCATGCAGCTAGCTAGCTAATGCCTCATCCCCAAACATAAGGTGCTTTTATATGCGATGTGTATTTAAGCACTTGATTGTAAGTTGTACTTATTATAATCACTACTTGACTGAATTAATTAACATAAGCAATTAATAGTTTGGTTGATAGGAAATGTAATGGGATAGCTTCTACCACGGGAAGCTTAATTTTTTATAAGCACCAGTTGCAGACCACAGACTGTTATGGTTTAATCCCCACAATGCCAAATTTGCTTATGCTCCTTTGCACTTCATCTCATTGCGTGTCTATGTATGCTGCTGATTGACTAGCTAATGCTGGTGGCAAATCAGATCAGTGCTTATAAGAAATTGAGATTTACCTGGGTTGAACCGATCCCATTACATTTGACAATACATAGGTCACTAGTTGCCCACCAACTGAGCTATTGCTTACATACAATTAAATTAACTATTTCAAATAGTGGATTAAAGTAAGTACAACTGCTCAACTATTGTTAATCCTCCAAGCACGTGAAAGAGCTTAACTATTTACTGCATATATATAAGTGCTTTACGTTTGCTAAATTTGATTGAATTTGAATTTGTACGTATATAACTTTATGTTTCAAGTCTTAGTTAGACAATTAAACTCAGCTTAAGTAGACTTAAATCTAGCTTATGGCATCTTTACCATAAAGATGAAAATATACACTACAACAAAACGGACAATTAGTTACTTTTTGTTTCGACGACATGAAAATCCTCGTTAAATGTCATTTAAAGTCACGGTTTTCGCGATGTTATAATGTATTGTTGCTTAACCATTTTCTTTAGCAGTGATTTTCTTGAGTCGTTGCAAAAAGGGCACATTTTTACGACGGTTTTAGTATTTTGTCACCAAAGGTAGAGTGTTTGGCAACGATACATAATAACGTCTAAAAAAAACATGGGTGTTTCTGACTAAAATGTGAATTCGTTGTCAAAATTTAATATTAAAAATTATAATTAATAATGTTAAATTGATAATTTGTTAATGCTAAAAATCCTTTAATAATCCTAAGGTTAATTCTAATTGATATTTATATATAATTTTTCATTTCCCTTCTTTATAAATTTGTTTAATTAAATATATATTTAATGCATTAAAATTCTATAAATTATTAGTTTGGATATAAGCAAATAAATATACCTAAAATTTTAATATTAATAAGATAAAAATATAACAAATTTAAGTTGACTAGTACTATTCTTAGTCGTTAACATTTATGAACAATAAAATAATAATATATATAAACGTTGGAATATGGTAAGCAATATAATATAATGATATATAGTAATTACTATAATATAATGATATATAGTAACTGGGGATCAATTGTCGTTGTCTGCTATGACATGACTGATGTGCATGTAACTTGACACATATTTCAGAATGCCCATATAAGATTGTACTTCTGGGCTCTGATACTACATAAATGTAACACCCCATTCCCGCAAGACCCGAACCCGATATCGATGGTGATATCCGAGACCGCGCCCCGCGAGGGTGGTGTGCTACGCACTCA
>JANIJH010000007.1:473201-485238 GCA_024520975.1 Erythroxylum areolatum | reverse complement strand
TTCAGTTGATTGATTGTTTTGTGGCTATTTATAAGGACTGCAATTAAAATAATTCGGATTTTGAGTGTGATTGTTTTTATGGTGGAATGTTACCCTTTAAAGTAGCTGCTGGGTATAAATCTAGACCAGGGTGAAAAAGGACCTAATAACCTGCTATCTTAGTTAAAGCTAAATTATAGTTTCACTACTATAGAACTGTGGCTCCTCATGCGTCCAAAAGATATAGCATATGAATTTCATAATTTCTAGTTGATAGAGAGACTTGGACTCATTCTATTAGACAAATCATTTACCAAGAAAATTTTCCTTATCCAATTGATTTTCCTATGATTCAAATCATGTTGTCATTGCTTCTAGTCTTTACAGAATTTGGCATTACACTATCTCCATATCATATACACAAGACAACTATATGCTAGTTGAAGAACCCTTTTATCAACATTTTTATGTCCTTGGCTTTTCCTTGCCTAAGAAATTATGTCACAGTTGAAATGAAAGTGATTAAGTATTCTCTTACCTAGTTGTAAAGAAAGCAGATGGAGAGTGTGAAGGGGTCTTTATAAATTCTATCTCCGATCCAAAGTCTTCTTTTGACTGTTAACCACAGTATGAATGAAGCTTTAGTTACATTGTATCCTTTCCAAACAAACCTGGAATATAGGGAAACTAATTGTTATTTTTGAAAATGTCTCTATATGATTTATTATTGAACTTCTTATAGTTATGTTTAGTCTACAAAATTTGGTCTTCTTTATGCTATTAGGACTTTGATTAAGTACTTATCATTATTATTGTGTACTTTGACAACTTTTATAGGTAGTCCTAAATCATTCTAATATATACTACAAATAAAATTATGATGAGATCATAATTATGATATTCATATAGCATTTATGTATTATCCCTAAATTATTCATAATCATTAGTTTAATAAGATTGGACATTAATAGAGAGTAAAAGGATTAACATAATGTATGTTTCTTCCTTATGAACGAGGTAACTGATCTCATAGACTAAATGATGGAGATACTTAAACAAATTTGTAAGTGCTTGTTAAAACAAATTCAATAAACAAACCCCATATAAGAAACCGTTTAGAGCATTACTTGTTTATCTATAGAAATTCTTATTATGATGATTGAATAAGTGATCCTTCAATTTGAGATCACCAAAGTATCTCATATAGGGATTGTTATATTTTGATACTACTTATGAACTATTCCAGTTAAGGGCAACTCAATTGGTAGTTATTAGATATAGCATGAACTACATAGAGATATTTTAGTAATCAATATATGATTCATCACCCAAAAGTAATTAAGGAGAATGTTTTATTATTTTCGATTGGTATTGAGAAATCTTTGTACAATATGGAACGACACTTAATGAAATAGTTTACAAATTTTATTAATTGAATCTATTACTAATAGTGGAGAACTGACATGATTCAACTTAAATATAGTAGATATTATTTCCATACTTTATGTCTAAACAAAACATATATAATGAAATGATGGAATTATACGAAAAAAATCGTATACGAAAATGTTAGTCAAAATTACTTTCACATTCTCAAATATTTTGGTGGTTATGATGCATTGCTAGACATTAATCTTTATATATGAATATAAATTAATTAATTAGAGAGTAAAAAATAAATTCAAGTTGTTTAATTTATCTAATCCTAAATATGACTTGGGGTTATAATTCATATCCATTTCCATCAAATTTCAAAACCTAACAGGTTATAGATAAAGAATGTGTTGAAAAGAGAAAAAAGTGTTTTTTAATTAAGTTGGACTTTATTGTAAAGTTTGAGAAACTTTGTAACTAAATATGAGATATTTAATAAATAAAGATTAATATGAGATATTGAATCTTATTTGAAAATAATTAGTATTTAATTAGAATTAATTATAATTCTAATTAAAGTGTAATTAAAGTTATAGTTTTATTTTAATTGATTACTAAAACATCTATAACTTATTATAAATAGACTTACACTCTAAAGGCATTAACACTTTTTTTTTGGTAAATCAGGTATAAGATTGAAAGAGAAAAAGACTGTACATGGGTAGAGATAGTTTAGAAAACTTATCTCATACTTATCAAAAGAGAAGATCCCTCTACTGACAAGAGTTCCTTGAGACAAGCTTCACATATGGCAATACATCAAAGCCTAAACTAGTTATAAGCTTCATAAGAGTCTAAAATCCTAACAGACAGACAATTATTTGATCATTCAGCAAACACAATGAGACCAGAAGCTATCGTATATCTTTGCAGTGGAAGGGTTTAAAAGCTTCAGAAAACTACCAATAGTTGTCCTCTCAACCATCCCTTAATATGTGCTGTATTTCTTTGACCATAACTATCCTTGGGTGTAGGAGACTTGGCCGTGTCTACTTTGCTGTATGTTTTGGTGGTTTGGATGGTACTTCCCCATCTGGATATCTCTACTTGATCCATGGCCACTAAGTTGCACCTGCATTCTTTTGATTTACTTGGATATTGTTGTTTGTGTTAATCCATGGTGTTAACACTTCTTGTCTAATCCTCTTTAGAATAATTATCGTATTCTCTCAATACGTTCTATGACTACTGATCGAAGTCAGACACTTTTGTAACTATGGTGATTGAGAAGAGTCGATGGTGGTTAAAATGAGCTAATTTTAGAAATGGTTCGAGAGAAACGACAAAATAATGATAAAGCTTCACAATAAAGTACAAATTAAGATTCATACTTTATTATTTTATGTGTTAATCATGTTATATAATTTTAATGATTTTGGCTTTTAGAAAATTATAAAAAAAGTTTTGTGTTTATTCTATTACATTAGGGATTGGATCTCATCTTGATTTCGCAACATTAATATTATAGTCGACTTTATTTCTATAACTTGATTATGTTATTTGATTGTTATTGAACAAAATTTTCGAATTGAAATCAAAAAATCTAAAATTATAAAATCAAATTAGATTTGATAATATCTAGAAATTTAGATTAACAACTTTAAAACCTTGGATATGATTCAATTTGGAATTTAGACCTTGATTGGTAAATGACTTATCAACCATTTTTTGGCATATTGAAATATTTTAACTCTTTGACCATATCAAACTACTAATAATTATTTCGATAATCAACTGATTAAGTTAGCAGACTTGACTCAATCAGTTGATTTTGAAAACGCTCTCATAAGAGCGTTTTCTTCTAACAGCTGAGAAGTTAAGGGGCCTAAAAGACTATTATATTCAAAAGTTATTACAAATTACTCAAAGAGATAAAGATAAAGATAAAGATAAAGATAAAGATAAAGGTAGATAGAGATAATAAGTTTAATATTTAAATTTAATAATTTAAATTTTACTTTTTGAAGTTGAATTAATATCAAATTTGAGTCAGAATATACAAAAAGTTATCATCCCATTATATACATCTTCCTTTAACTTTTAAAGTAAACATAAAGACAACTAAAAGGATTGAGTAAATTGTATGGACAAAGAATTAAGGAACATCCAATAGGTAGATATTGGCCCTGTTTGGCAATCAGTTGATTGCATTAGCTATTAGCTGATTTTATCAACAGTTAGCTAATAGCGGATTATATTAGCTGATTTGACCAGCACATAATATCAGTTGTTTATTAAAAATGCTTAGTAAAATTAGTTGTTTAGTATTATCTATTTATGTATAAAATGACTTATAAGGCATGACTTAAAAAATTATAAACACATAAGTATTATAGATTATTATTTCTTTGAATATTTTCATAAGAATTTAGATTTTAGATATTTAATTTTATAAAAATTAAGTTTATAACTCTAATAATAATAATAATAATAATAATAATAATAATAATAATAATAATAATAATAATAATAATAATATTGATTACTTTTTTTGTTGGACCCCGAACTTTTCTTAGAAGACTAGAATTAATAAATGAGAAATGTGGATAGATTCAAGTTTTGCTTTGGTGTTTCTGGTGGATAAAAGATTTTTAAGTAAGAAGAATTAAGGTTAAAGTTAAAAGTAGAATGAAAGCCAAAAATGAAGTTACATTTGTGTAGTAAGTTGATGAGGAATAGGTACATAGGTGTATGTTTTGTTATTGATATTCAAGATTAATCATGGATTATAAATTTCTTTATATATGATATTGATTTGAAATGAAATTGAGAATAAGGAGTAAGTGAAGTAGAAAAGGTGATCTTAGTATGATTTGTGTTGAGGAAAGATTGTGAAACAAAATAGATGGTTGATCTGGAAAATGTTTATGAAGTATGCTTTAGTCTTTTAGCTACAACTTTTTTTCTAGTTATCCAAGCGAGATGATTCTTAATTTGGATTAAACTAGGAATATATGGCTACATTTCTTATGAAGACATCGAATTTAAATTCTTTCTTTAAGGGTCTCAAAATTTGTCATGAAGTAGAGAATAGGGTGCAGTACCTTGGATGAATGTAAAAATTCATGTTCTGTATTCCAGGGAAAAGTTGGATGAATCTAGGTTGATTTGGGCAAAGGTGTTATCTAGAAAATTGTAGGTCTTTCTTTTAGCTTTCCAACAATATATAGCACAAAATTTTTGAACTTCTAGGATGAAAGTTGTGGCACTATAAAAGAAAATATATCTTCTGTCTTTTCACTTCTTCTATGTCTTGTATCTTCTATGTTTTGCTTCTTCTGTGTTTTGCTTCTTATGCCTTTTTGCTTCCTCTGTGTTGACGTCATATTCTTCTGTGTTTCTTCTGTGATGACGTCATCTTCTTCTGTGTTTTGCTCCTTTTGTGTTTTGTTTTTTTTTTTCATGTTTTGTTTCTTCTGTGATGACATCATCTTCTTCTGTGTTTCTTCTGTGATGACGTCATCTTCTTTTGTGTTTTGCTTCTTTTACCTTTTGCTTCTTCTGTGATGACGTCATCTTCTTCTGTGTTTCTTCTGTAATGACGTCATCTTCTTCTGTGTTTTGCTTCTTCTATGTTTTCGCCTGACCTATCTTTTGTTCAATTTTTGACCCTTCAAACGATAGAATCTATCTTCAAGGTCTTCATAAAAGTTGTTGATCTTGAAGTCCTCTTTCAAACCATATAAAGAACACCTTAATCTGATATCTTTAGGGAAAGTTATAGCAATTTTCGCACATCTTTTATCTTTTTCTACTTCTTCTGTCTTTTCCATTAGTCTGCTTTGTGCCTATCTTTTGTTCCATTTTAGACCCTTCAGAAGATAGAATCTGTCTTTAAGGTCTTCATGAAAGTTGTAGATCTTGAAGTCCTATTTCAAACTATATAAAGAACACCTTAATCCAATATCTAAATGGAAAGTTATGGCAATTTTTCCACTTCTTCTGTCTTTTTTCACTTCTTCTATCTTTTTCATTAGTCTGCTTTGTACCTATCTTCTGTTCCATTTTAAACCCTTTATAAGATAGAATCTATCTTTTAGGTCTCATAAAAGTTGTATATCTTGAAGTCCTCTTTCAAACCATATAAAGAACACCTTAATCCGATATCTGTAGGGAAAGTTATAACAATTTTTTCACTTCTTCTGTCTTTTTTGTTAGTCTACTTTATACCTATCTTCTGGTCCCTTTTTGACCCTTTAGAAGATAGAATATGTCTTTGTGGTCTTCATAAAGGTTGTAGATATTGAATTTCTCTTTTGAACCATCTAAAGAACACCCAAATCCGATATCTTTAGGAAAAGTTATAGCAATTTTCCCACTTCTTCTGACTTTTGCTTCTTCTGTGATGACATCATCTTCTTCTGTGATGATTTCATCTTCTTCTGTGTTTTGCTTCTTCTGTGTTTTGATTCTTCTATGTTTTCGCCTGACCTATCTTTTGTTCTATTTTCGACCCTTCAAACGATAGAATCTATCTTCAAGGTCTTCATAAAAGTTGTTGATCTTGAAGTCCTCTTTCAAACCATATAAAGAACACCTTAATCTGATATCTTTAGGGAAAGTTATAGCAATTTTCGCACATCTTTTATCTTTTTCTACTTCTTCTGTCTTTTCCATTAGTCTGCTTTGTGCCTATCTTTTGTTCCATTTTAGACCCTTCAGAAGATAGAATCTGTCTTTAAGGTCTTCATGAAAGTTGTAGATCTTGAAGTCCTATTTCAAACTATATAAAGAACACCTTAATCCAATATCTAAATGGAAAGTTATGGCAATTTTTCCACTTCTTCTGTCTTTTTTCACTTCTTCTATCTTTTTCATTAGTCTGCTTTGTACCTATCTTCTGTTCCATTTTAAACCCTTTATAAGATAGAATCTATCTTTTAGGTCTCATAAAAGTTGTATATCTTGAAGTCCTCTTTCAAACCATATAAAGAACACCTTAATCCGATATCTGTAGGGAAAGTTATAACAATTTTTTCACTTCTTCTGTCTTTTTTGTTAGTCTACTTTATACCTATCTTCTGGTCCCTTTTTGACCCTTTAGAAGATAGAATATGTCTTTGTGGTCTTCATAAAGGTTGTAGATATTGAATTTCTCTTTTGAACCATCTAAAGAACACCCAAATCCGATATCTTTAGGAAAAGTTATAGCAATTTTTCCACTTCTTCTGACTTTTGCTTCTTCTGTGATGACGTCATCTTCTTCTGTGTTTCTTCTGTGATGATTTCATCTTCTTCTGTGTTTTGCTTCTTCTTTGTTTTGCTATCTTCTGTCTTTTTGCTTATTCTGTGTTTTGCTATCTTATGTCTTTTTGATTCTTCTGCCTTTTGTATCTTCTGATTTATTTTTGACCCTCTAGATAATAGGATCTATCTTCAAGCTCTCATGAAAGTTGTAGATCTTGAAGTTTTCTTTCGAACCATATAAAGAACATCTTAATCTGATATCTATAGGAAAGGTTATAGTAATTTTCTCACTTCTTCTGTCTTTTTCTATTCTTCTGCCTTTTCATTTGACTTCATCTGTACCTATCTTCTGTTTCATTTTTGACCCTTCAGAAGATAGAATCTATCTTTGAAGTCTTCATAAAAGTTGTAGATGTTGAAGTCTTCTTTAAAACAATATGAAGAAAATTTTAATTCGATATATGTAAGGAAAGTTATAGCAATTTTTCCACTTCTTCTGTCTTTTTTCATTCTTCTGCTTTTTCCTTTGGTTTCGTCTAATCCTATTATCTGGTCCATTTTGACCCTTCAGATGATAAAATCTGACCTCAAGGTCTTCTTCAAAGATGTAGATCTCAAATTTCTCTTTGAAATCATCCTAAGATGATCTTAATCCAACATCTCTAATGAAATTTATCCCATTTGTCCCAAGACAAGTTTGATATGATTGAAGACCAAATCTTGTTTGATTCTTTCAGCCATAATTTTGCTATCCAACCTCCAAATGAAGTGATTCTTGAAATCTTAGATTCCTAACATTTTTCTTTTTACATATCCATGAAGGGTTATAGATTTCGGTATTGATGTGAAAAAAGATGTATTAAATCAAGTAAGTGTATCGATTGGAAGAGTAGGAATTAGATATTTTACTAAACATGCTTCAATATTTTGATAATTTTTGGATCAATGGAGCTTCGAATAAGATGATTCTTGTTTCAAGTTAAACTAAAGACATGGAGCTATAAATGGTATAAAGAAGTTGAAATCTAATTCAGTTTCTAAGAGGTTTAAAGTTCGGATAGAAATTGTGCATAGTATCCTGATTTGGACAAGAGCAGTTCAAAAATCTTTGAAGTATATCTTTCGATTCACTAAACCAAATGGATTGATTTTGGTGTCATTGGAAACTTAAGACAAGGGAGAATACTTTTCTAGAAGAAAGAGTTATGTCAGAATATTCAAGGGTGCTTTTGACAAGACACTTAAGTATAGAAGATATAAGACATAATTGGAAGGGCAAATGGGACATTTCTCAATCATTAAGGGCATAATTGGAAAAAGAAGTGTTGTTTTGCTTATAAATGAAGAAGAAAAACGTGAATGGAGGGATAACTAGAAGAGAAGAACGAAAATTTAAGAGAAAAGAGAGAGAAATACAAAAAGAAGAAGAGAATGAGAGAAAGAAGAGATAACAAGATAGGGTTTTAATTATGTTAATCTTCAAGAGAGATTTTGGAGTTGTTCAAGAAAGGAAAAGGAAGAGAAAGAGAAGAGCTTCCCTTTGAGCTAAAGATCCCTTCATTTGGTGAAGAATAAAGGGATCAAAGGAGGCAAGAGGAACAAGAGAAGATACTTTTTGAGCAAGTCCATAATCAAGAAAATCAAGGTAGGTACATGTTTATAATAGAGTAAATAAGCCACTACTATTTTTCCTTAAAGCAAAGAAATTTACTGATTTCAATTGCACCATAAGTATTGCATCTTTTGCTTTTGCATGATTTGTGAAATCTACTATATGTTTGCTACATGAACTGTGTAATGGTTTATAAAGAGATTTTTCAAGTGATTTCTGAAAAAGGATAGCAAGTTTATGAAATCAAGTTTTGAAAGCGCATATGAAATATTGTATGCTCATGAAACTCAAGTTTTCAAGAAGTGTCATTTTGGACAGCACAAGTTTACAAGTTTTGAAATATATATGTTATGTGGGTTTATGGTGATCCCTCAAGAACCATCACGTGCTCATTGACCTAAGTTTAAGGTTTCTCCCGCCTGTCCGCTAGTAGCACGGAGTTCCTTCAAAGACTCCCTCAAGTTTACGACTACACAAGACCATTATATGGGAATGTGTAGTGCGTCATGTTTTGGATCCACCCAAACCATTCTGATGTATTTATGTGCTCATTAGATGTTTGATCAAGTTTGATGCATTCATGTTATGTGACTTGTGGATTTTGGCTAAAAGCCTAGGAAGCATGTACTTTATGAACTCGCTGAAAATTTATTATGAAAAGTAAAATGGTTTCAAAAGTTTTTGCTTATCTTTTTATTATAAACTATTATCCATGAGCTTTCAAGCTCACCTCCTTCCTGTCCCTACCTCCAGGTGATGAGCAAAAGATGAAGTGAAAGAGAGTCAAGGCATCACTCCAAATTTGCTTATTTTGTATTTGACGTTTTCATATTATGTTGTAAGGTGGTTTGAAAGGCCATTCTAGCTTTGTAAAACCCTTTTGTTTTGAGGGTATTGAAATGTAAATGATGAATTTGTTTGTAATGTATTAAAGAGTATGATGTAGTAAAAATATGCTCAAGTCTTATGATATTCGCAAGAGGTTGAGTTCCGAATATGGTGCCCAACATTTTTAATTTAATTAATTTTTTATAATTTATAAATTAATTAAACAATTTTAGTAAATTAATCAATTTTTGAACTTTATATTTCTTACCTTATCTACTATCTTTAAAATATTGGTGTTAAGAGTTGGAGTTCAACTTGTAAGTTTTATTTAAAAAAATTGAAATTGAAATACAGACATGACAAAGAGTGTCACACTTGTGACACTTATAATATAATAAAAAAAGTCACAAGCATGAATTGAAGCATCATGCCTGTGACAATTCTTGTAATGCGCGTGACAGTTATATTTTTAAAGCAAAATAAATTAGAAGGTAAATGATGTTTGACAATTACAGACGTCTTCTTAAATCTGTGATTATTCTTTTTCGAGGGCACAATTATCGTTAATGCCCAATTTTTGTCAGTTGAATACCAAAACGCTCATATAAAGGAGCTTTTTAAAAATTAACTTATTTGATTGAATCAGCTAATCCAAATAACCAAACAAAATAAACAAAATAATTAACAACTAACACCCTCCAACATGCTAAAATACGGCTGAAAAGCCATCTACTAAATGGGGTCATTGTATATATTGGTTTATGTTAACTCTAGATTAGTATGTCTTACCATTCTAAAGTTCTATACAGAATATAGTCACAAAAGCAACAGGCCAAGGTGCATGGTTTTATACAGTAAAAAAAAGGCCATAATCTAACCATTTTTTCTTAGATGTGCATTGAAGTTTATATCATGAACATAAAAAAGCAGAAATATGATAATTCTTTTTTCTAAATCCTTTCATCGTTCTATGTGTGACGCAACACAAGTGCCAACTCTCTTCTGCCATAGCCATGGTAAAGGCCAAAATGATTACACTCAAAACACTACTGTTTGCAGTCTTAATATGGGAGGTTTAAGCAATAAAGGAAGGTTATTAAAAGTCTCTTTACACTGGAGGTTATTGTGTTAGTCTAAAGTTTCGTGTGCGGGAAAAAAACATGCATTATATTAGAAGTTCTATTAATTAACTTTAAATGTTATTATATATTAAGGTTTTTATTATCATTTCCATGGACAAAAAATAATAACTTATTGGGTGAGTGTGGAAACAAAAGAGAACTGACCCGTTAGGTTGTCTAGTATTTTAGTGAGGGCAGAGGAGTATCTGATTTGCAAACAGTACATTTTAATAAACATTTTTTAATAAACAGCTATATTAATTCATTACTAAATCAACTAATGCAATCCTCTTATGATGCACTGGGCAGTAGTTGAGAAACACGCTAATGGCCCGAAAAAATTAGTGGACTGGATGGTCGTTGCCTGAGAGATAGTTGTCAGCCATTTGGGTTTTTGAATAAGGTTTTGCTTGGTTTTATGTTTCTGGTTCAGTCTGATTTTGTTGGGGCTGGACGCCGTTGCTTGGATCCATGATTTCGATGAACTTCAACTAGGGGAAACCTGTAAAAACAATAAAGGCACACCGGGGGTTGATCATCAGCTTGCCCCTCCGATGCTTAAGTCAGGTCTTTGTCGTAGGTTTTATGTATACGAACAAAGAGTATCAGGGTTATTAGAATCGTACCTGCATCATGAGGAGATAATAAACTTATATAGTAAATACCTGCCGTGCTTAACTCAACATCTTGGGAATGGGTCGATCGGCCCGCAAGCTATCCTAGGGTTGGACCTAGGCCTAGCACGACCGACCCGACCATAAGCCCTCCTACTCCTCGAGTCCAATTAGGGAGAAGGATCGACGGAGTACATAGGGTTTGTGCAACTCGCCTGCATGTCAGCTCGTGATAGGCCCGACTGATCAGACATCGACGTCTAGTCAGAGCGCTGGGTTTTATCATTACTTATAGCGCGCGTCCTCTAACAGATTTTCAAAATCTGAAAGGGAGCGTCCTTTTGTGTTGCTTTTATGATCATGTGTATTGTTTCAACTGCTGCGCCGCTCCGGGTATTTGACAACCCTAATTCACACGGTTCAGGTTTTGCCACGTGTCTAACTTCGATTGGTGCGGTCGTTCAGTTGATTTTTGTGATAACTGCTTGGGATCGACAGATTTCCTTCATTACCATTTTTGTGCATTTGATTCTCCAACCTCTGCTCTCTCTGCTCTTCATCTCTTTGCTTGCAGTTATCGGATCTTCCTTTTCACCACTATCCAAACTCCCAATCTCAGTCACCAAACTAGGTACGTCCTCTCTCCTTTCCTCATCTTATACATTTCCTTTTTAGTAACCATGTCATCGACTAGCCCTAGGAGTGAATCTAGACTTAGGAATGAAACCACCTCCTCCACCTCTTCTTCCCGAATCACTCGGTCCTCATCAGCCGATCGGATCACTAGCGCTGTGGGCTCATCAGGCACAGTTGGGTAGAGCGGCCACTCAAGAGGAAGAAGACCGCTCGGAATATTGAACGATCGCCCTGCCCTTTGGACAAAGGTAAGGGGAAGGAGTCGATGCCTAGCTTCGAAAAGTGGACGCCCACGATCAGTCTAGATAAGGCTGTATCGCTTAAGGACACCAATGTGACTCTTCACATTGCCCAGAGGGTTGTCCCTCCCACGGATGAAGAGTTTTTGGTTTCATTGGGTGATGAGGAGATGACGGTCGGTCTTGTGCGTGGCTTAGCAGAGGTAATCTCCATCCACTTTTCTCTTTTCTTTTTTTTTAACAAAGTTCTTCATTGTAGAATCTGGCTTTCGCCTCTAGAGTGTATCAGCGTTTTGATCGGATGGCTAAAGTCGCCCGATCGATGGACCAGAAGATTAAATATCTCCTTAGCCAGGTTACCATTTTGAGGATGCAACTTTCAGAGGC
>JANIJH010000007.1:425240-473101 GCA_024520975.1 Erythroxylum areolatum | reverse complement strand
TTCGGTCCGGAAATTTTCTCCGGAAAAATCCAGAAAAATTCCTAAAAATCCCTTAAAATAGAAAACAATTTATGGCGTACTCAGAATAAAATTGTCTTAGGCACGCAAACCGGAAATATCATGTATGCATGCACAGTAATTTCATGTGCACAAATGTGACTGTGGACCAATCCTATTATGCATAAACAGTCCTATGCACTCCAAATCTATTCCATCATATGTCAAATTTACTATTTTACCCTTCTAATTGAGGGTGGGATGTTACAGATAATGTATTAAAAATATTTAGTATTTGAGATATCTAATACTTTTGAAGTATCAAAGATATCTATTATTCTATATATGAGTTACTATTTGAAGGTTAAATAGAAATTAACTTTAGAATTAAATCCTAATAAAGGTATATTTTACTTAAAATAATATTATTTTGAAATAAAAAATATCCTAATGTAGCACTAATTTCTAATAAATCCAAAATACACTTTTTATTTAGTAGAAATGGTTAATTGGATCAAGAATTTCTTTAATAAACTTGATATAGTTTCTTACATTATGCAGACAATAATGTATTGTAGAACATCATAACCATTGGGCATAGGTAAGGAGCTATAATCTTATCAAAGATCGAAGTATGTATTTAGGTAGTTTCTTTTACTTATGATAATAATTAAGATAAAAATTGTAAAATTTAATCAAGTGCTCTCACTATAGAAAATCTTATAGAATTCTCTCATTAAATTATTTTCCAAACAGTAGCATAATCGTCATAAAGAGATATGATATAAGATACTTAAACAATTGACCTAGTGTAAGTAAGAGATTGTTAGATTATGCCCTAAACTAATTGGTTAATTATAGCCTAGAGAAAAATAATTTAAAGGTGTTATTAATCTTATACATATTTAGACGTATATGATAAATCCACGAAAAAATTATACATTGCAAATGAAATTATGATGAGATCATGATTATGAGATTCATATTGTATTTGTGTATTACTCTTAAATTGCTCATGGCCGTTAGTCCATTAAGATTGAACATTAATAGAGGTTAAAAAGCCTAATACATATTATGTTTCTTCCTTTTGAAGAAAGTAGTTTATTTCATAGACTAAACTATGAAGATACTCAAACAAATGTATGTGTGGTTCTTAAAGAACAAGTTCGCTAAACTGACCTTATAGAAGAAATCAATTTGAAGTATTACTTTTATATCTATAAAAAAATTTATTGTGATGATTGTATAAGTCATCATTTGACTTGAAGTTGCCAAAATATCTAATATAAAGATAGTCATACCTTAATACTACTTATAATCTATTCTAATTTATGGTAGCTTAGTTGGTAGTAATTGGATATAGCATAAAATATATGAAGGTAGTTCAGTGATCAATATATGATTCATCGTTGATTACATTATTCTCGATTAGTATTGATTTAAAAAATATTTAGCTAAAGTATAATGATATTTTGTAAAATAGTTTACAAATGTCAATAATAGAATCAATTAATAATGATAAAGAACTAATATAATTGCACTAAAATAAAATAGAAATTAATTTTATACTTTATATCTAATTAGAACATAATGTAATGAAAAAAATTGAATTATACAAAAAAACCACTCACAAAATATATTAGCCAAAACCATTTTATCATTCCTAAATATTTGAGTATTTATAATGTATTGTTAGACATCAATCTTTTTTTTTTTTTGTAAATTAGAAAGACTTTGTACAAAAAATAAAAGTTATGTACATAACTTGAGATTCTTACATATGAATCTCCAGAATACCAAAGGGAGAGCCAATGGAACCTATGGCATACTTACAACCTACTTCCTTACTTCAAAACACAAACTCCAACATAAACTCCATATTCTATACAATCTTTCTACCAAAAACCTAATAGAGCTTGCTAACTAGACAGAAATATAAGCTACCAACAATAAATCCAACTGCAAATGGAAGCAAAATAAATTAGCAAACCTATTCATCAATCAATACAGTCTAAAGAGATTAGTGTTCTTTGAATTTCCTGAAACATTGCCAACTTGTTATCTCTCTCATATCTACATTTATAGGAACTTTAATAATTTTTTTCCTTCAATCCATCGGTAGAGTTCCTTGATGTGCTTCTGGGATTTGTTCTTGTCTATTACCCACCATGCTTTCCTTGCTTGCTATTTTGAAAATTGAGCTTTCCTTAAGCTGATTTTACTCTGCCTTACCCAAGAGGGTTTAGATTCCTCTCTTGATCTTGTCTAAAAACTAATAACTCCATTTACAATTTTAAACAATAATGTTCCTGCATCTAATTTCACTTCTGTTTTAGAGACCAAGTGCCTGTTGACTTATTGACCTGTTGACTTGAAATGACAGACTTGCAGTCAAAATATTAGTGAAAATAACTACAATAATTACCTCCTCACGGTATTTGTGCTGAGATATTCCATAACTTGAAAGATTACTTTGGAGTACAAACTCCCCACATCCTTAGCTTCATCTTTGAATGTAAGTGTATTCCTCTCAGACCAAATATTGTAGACAGTAGTGGAAAGGAGGATTGGAAAAATGTTATTGTCAGAGGTTCTGAAATTCTGATTAAACTAAGTGGGGATGGATTGAAGGTTTGTCGGATTTGGGATGTGTATATGGAAATGGATTAGACAGTGGTCCCACACGATTTTGGAGTAGGGGCACTCAAAAAATAAATGGTCAATAGTCTTATTATCTGAGAAGCATAAGGAGCAGTGATTAGGAGTTTGGAGATAGTGAAGTTTGTCTCATGTTTGTAACTTATTAAGGAGAGCTAGCCACAATATAAAAGAACACCTAGGGCTATTGCCTTTGAACCAAACCAACATATACCAAGAAACATTCTAAATAGAAGATCTCAAGAAATTATAAGCTGACCCTTTAGTATACCTTTTTGAAGGGTGAGCTAAACATCCCAAATTATCCGATATTGAACTATTTAGTTGGTACTGAAGGGGCTCAAGGTTGCTAATGACCCCTATGATAGCCTCTTGCCATCTCCACTCATCATTGCTGATAACTTCTGAGACTCTTGCTGTTATTGGAAGATCTGAACCATTAATCTCTCTCGGAGAAGAAAAGTCCTTCAGGATTCCTCTTGGATGTTACGGATCCTGCCATAAAAGAATAGAAATTCCATTCCCTATCCTAAATCTGAATTGATTCTTCATTTTATCCCTCATAAGATTTTCCTCCAATTCCAAAAACTATTATTAGTAGGTTGGGTACTCTAGACGTCAATCTTAATATATAGATATAAATAAATTAATTAGAGAATTAAAAATAAACGAAAAGAATTTATTAGATAAATCCTAAATATAATTTAGGATTATAATTCATATGCATTGCCAACATATTTAAAAATCTAATGGGTCACACATAAAAAAAAAAGAAAAAAGGTATTAAGTTTAAAAAACTTGATTAAATTTAAAATATTTAATAAACAAAGTTTAGTATAAGATTTTGAATCCTATTGGGATATAACTAGTATTCAATTAGAATTAATTATAATTCTAATTAAAGTTTAATTAAAACAAACTATCCATAACTTATTATAAATCGGATTAGTTTTCACGAGAGTTAACACTTCTTATTTAACTGTTTATAACAACTGTAGAGTTCTCTCAATACGTTTTGTGAATGCTATTAGAGATCAAAAACTTATATAAGTCTAGTAATTGAAATGGGTCAACAGTGATTGAAATGAGCTTATTTAAGAAATAATTCAAACAAAAGACAAGGTAAAGATCAAGTTTCACGATAAGATATAAATTAAAAATCTTGATTAATTATTATTTGTTAACTATGTTATAAAATTTTAAGTGATCTTTAGGAAATCATACAAAAAATTTTGTGGTTATTCTACAATGTATGAGATTGAATCCCGACCCAATTATCAACAAAACAAAGAATATAAACAGACCATGACATAAGCCACAACAAAACATGAAAATAGAACATACTGCTTCGTCTAAATGTGGGGATGACTTTTCTGTTGGTTTATGCCCTACAACCAATCACTTAGTTGTAGTTTAGTGACATATTATTTAAAGGCATTCTTTATCTTGTATATGTTTAGATGCACATGATAAAGTCCATTAGATAATTGTACAATGCAAACAAAATTATAATGAGATTATAATTATAAGATTCATATTGTATTTATCTATTATTCCTAAATGTTTTTAGTCATTATTCTATTAATATTGGACATTAATATAACGTAAAAAGACTAGCAAACGATTTGTTTTTCCATATGAAGGAAGTTGTCGATCTCATAGGCTAAAGTATAGAGATACTTAAACAAACATGTGGGTGTCTGACAGAGAACAAATTCAGTGAACAGACCTGATATGAGAAATCCATTTAGAATATTACTTGTATTTCTATGGAATTCTCATTGTGATGATTGTATAAATGATCATTTGACTTGAGGTCATCAAAGTTATCTTGTATAGGGATTGCTATATTTTGATACTACTTATGATATATCTAACCATAGGTCGTTTAATCGGTAATCATTAGATATAGCATGAACTATATGAAGATAGTTGAATGATCAAGATAGGATTCATCACCCTAAAGTAATTAGGGAGAATGTTTTGTTGTTCTCGATTAGTATTAATTCAATAAATCTTTGGTCAAGATGAAATGATGTTTTGTAAATAGTTTACAAATGTCATTAATTAAATTGATAGCTAATGGCAGAGAACTAATATGATTAGACTCAAAATAGAGTAGACATTAATTTCAAGCTTTATGTCTAATCAGAACATTGTATGATGAAAGACTTAAATTATAAGAAAAAATTATGCACTAAAAGGTTAGTCAAAATTACTTTGACATTCCTAAATATTTGGGTAGTCGTGATGCGTTGCTAGACGTCAATCTTGATCTATGATTATAAATTGTTTAATTGCAGAAATAAAGATAAATTAAAAGGAGTTTTAATTTATCTAATTTTAATTATAAATTAAAATTAGATTTTATAATCATTGCCAACATGTTTAGGAACCTAATAGTCTCACATATAGAATGGGTTGAAGAGAGCAAAATTAATTTAATCAAGTTGGACTTGATTGTAAAGTTTAAGAAACTTTATGATTAAATATGAGATATTTAATAAATAAGGATCAATATGAGATATTGAATCTTACATGGGCATAATTGGTATTTCACTAGAATTATTTGTAATTCTAATTAAAGTTTAATTGAAATTAGAATTTAATTTCAATTAAATTACTAAAACGTTCGAAGCTTATTATAAATAGACTTAAGCTCTATGGAGCTAATACTTCTTGCTTAACCCTCTTTGTAAGAGTTACAGAGTTCTCTCAACTTGTTTTTTGGATGTCGTTAGAGGCCAGACACTTATACGGCTACGGTAGTTATGACGAGTTAGTTTCGGGAATATTTCTAGGAATACGACAAGACAAAGATTAAGCTTCGAAATAAGGTATAAATTAAATTTCGTTTTATTATGATTTGTTAATATTTTATAGAATTAAATAGATCTTAGTTTTTGAGAAATCAAAAGTCACGAAAAAGTTTCGTGATTATTCCGCTACAGACGGGATCAGATCTCAATCCAATTTTCCAACAGTGGTATTAGAGAAGGATTTTAATTCTCTAATTTGATTAAACATTTGATTATTATTAATCGAATTTTGCTTGCATTTTGTAGTTGTCATTGTGTTTGTGCGTTCATAAAAACATAAACCTAGAAATTTAGAAACCTAGGTTTTGAAAAACACAAAACCCCATAGTTAAATCCTTCTCCTTAGATGCCATTGCCTGTCCTTGTAAACTACGTTAATCCATGGAAATAAGGAGAAAGCTGTTAGTGGCACAATGAAACACTGTAGGGCAGCTCAGTTGGCTTAAGATGCGGCTAGCAGAGAGGTTCTCCTGTTCCAACAATGTTGCCACTGGCGGCTGGAAAACTGACAATAGCATGGACCTGCGACGAGGAGGCTCTAGCGGTGACTGTCGATAGCAACAAGATGTGTAATGCGACCATGGGTAGAAGTGAAGCCCCGATAGTGGCAACGACAACTTTAAGATAGATGGCTGCTAGGGTTTTTCATTCTTTAGAAATTAGGGTTTCCTTAAATATGAAGAAGAGAGGTGTTTCGCAATAGGTTTAGGAATGAGTTTGTTTGGTTAATAATTTAAGTATGACTTTAACTAAGAAAGGAATTATTTAAATAAGGAATTATTTAAATTAATAATAATGTATTCTTAATTTAATTAAATTCTAAACATAGTTTTAAAACTGTTTAAAATTCAAAAATCAATTCTAAAGGTAATTATTTTTCTTAATTTGATTAAGATTAATAATTATATTGATTCTTAATTAATTTTAGAAAAGTAGTTTCGAAAATTAGAATTAATTATGTTCAATTAGATTGAAATTATTTAATTAGAAAAGTTGATTCTAAAATTAGAATTAATTATGTTCAATTAGATTGAAATTAATTAATTAGATTTCTTGAAATTAAGAAAAATGTTTTCTTAAATAATTAAGAAAGTTGTTTCTTAGTTAAATTTATTTATTTCAATTTTATTGAGATAATAATTTTATTTATTTAGAGAATTATTATTTAATTTATTTAGAAATTGTTTATTTATTTATGATTAATAGGTTTCTTGATTTTTAGATAAAGTATTTTTCTTGATTAAAATTTGAAAAGTATTTTCATTTATTAATTAAGAAAAATGTGTTTTCTTCAATATTTTTAAATAGTTTTCTAACTTATCAAAGAAAGATTTTCTAATTAGTCAAATAAATATATCTCTAAATAAATAATATATAATAAAATTTTTAATTAAATTTAAAAGTGTTTTATTTAATTTTGAAAGTAGTTTTCTTTTAATTTTAGAAAATAGTTTTCTAATTAAAGAAAAATGGATTCTAATGAAATTAGAAATAGTCTTCTAATTGGATTAGAATATGTTACTTATATAACTTTAGAAAAGAGTTTTTTAAAATTATAATAAGTAAGAAGTACAATTTATTGAAAATTATTTTCAATTAAATTTTATCAAAGGAGTCAAGATAATTGGAAATAGTTTTCAAATCAAATTAAATTTTTATTTGAAATAGAAATTTAATTTATTTAGAAATCAATGATTTTAATCTAATTTAAGATTTCCAAGGAGTTGGAAACATTATTATAGATTATGAAGATCAATAACTAGAATCAAACGAAGCTTTATATTTTATGCATATAATTTGATTATGAGTACGTAAGTTGCATATCTTATTTGTATAGTTGATATATCTATATATTGGATGCATGATAAATTTTATATTTTATATGAATGATATTTTACATGCAATTTGTATTTGATGGACAAATGAACTTAAATCTCTCGTTAAAATTTTAATATACGTTAAGAACGTGATTACTACCTTCCATTGTTATATGAATAAACCAAAATTTTGTTTATTGTAGGGTTGTTGAGCAAACTCAAGGTTGCTTTAACCCGAATATGTTTAATCTTATGATAGTAGATTTTACTTAACTAAATTTGTGTGATTAAGATAAGCAAACTCATGATCACATAAACTTATAAGCAAGGTTAGGTACAATATATAAGATATATTTTGACAAGAGTTGTCACCTAACGGATCTAGGAGTCATATAAGATGTAATTGAGCAAACTCAAGGTCAATTATATTTGAATGGATCCTAGCCCACTAGAGAAATTAGAGTAATATTTCTGAATAATAATGAGGGCTATTATTTCGAATAAAATGGTAGGAGTAACCAAATGCATAATTAAAGTCCTAATCTTATTTGGTAGTCACGACATATAATTGATTACTTGTTACTTTTACACTTATATTTTGTTTTTAGTGGAATCTACCTTATTTAGTATAGTTGATACTAAGTTAGTGAACCCAAGTTCTTAAATATAGGATATGTATGAGAAAAGTTCTCAAAAGTTAGATAGAAAATTGTATATTCATTGTGCAATTTTGCCATAATCCCCGTTAAGGATATGGCGACAAAGTTATAGAGATATGTCAAAATCATATAGATGACAAAATGTATTGACATTTTGAGTTGACTAATGTCTTATAAACTTTAACGACAACATGTAAAATGCATATCAACACCATGATAGAAAATGTAAGAGGTTGCATAGTGTAGGGTTGAAAAGTATAGTATCTTGTTGGAATTACTCTATTTAATTTGGCCTACTAAAAGCATATTGGATTGAATAATAATTCATAAAAGGATAATATTATATTTCATTTTATTAGTAATGAATTTATGTGATATAATCATTTATATTAAATAAAATAATGATTTAAAATTTTTGAAAAGTTCAAGTTATTTAAATCTAAGTAAAAATAAAGCATTAAGAATGCTAAAATATTTCAATGAGATCATTGTGATAAGTTTGAAATTATCAGTTATCTATATGAAATGAGATTTTCTAGTAAATACCTTCATAACTAAATTCATAAGAGTATAAATTTATGTAAAGAGTAAAATACAATATGAGATATTGTATGATGCAATAGTATTTCTTTTATAGCAATGCCTGGTACAATGACTTACTTTCGATAGTTTCAATTAAATTAATTAGCAAGATTTCATATTAGATATGAAACACTAAGCCTTTGAAATAGTTAAAGCTAATGATTTAAGGATGTGATACTTAGCGGAAGCATATATTATCCATTTAATTTAGAACTAAATTGAGTAATAAAGTGTTATGAGATATCCAAAAGGTTGGATATAATCTTACAGACCTATTAAACAAATTGTTTAATTCAATGTATACTTATAAAAAAATGGTTCTCAAGATAAGTAGTGGGAGTAAGAAGGGATTTGAAAGGTTCAAATCTCATAACATTACATCTAATTGGAAATAATGCCTTTAATGATACAATTGATGTATAGTTGAAAGACTATGAGACATTGAAAGATTCACTTTCACGATGAATTCAAAGAGTTTGTTTTGGAGATGATTACGAATTTATCACATCTACAAGAAGGTAAGTAGGAGTATAGTTGTCCTCTTCAGTGGGACTATATAGAGACATATTACTCATAGAGAACAAAAGTTCTAACTTTCAATTGTCGAACATATAATTTTCAAGAACCACTCTTGTTGGATATGAAAAAGTAACAGCTTAATTAAGGGAAATAAATCTATAGAGATAGATTGGACATTGTTAACTTATTATAAGTCCAAGTGCATAGATAATGTACTAAAAATGTTTAGTATTTAAGATATCAGATACTTGTGAAGTATTAAAGATATTAATTACTCTATGTGTGAGTTGATATTTGAGTTTAAGATGATAAGGACATAACTTTAGAAGTAAATCCTAATTAATGTTTATTTACTTAGAACAATATCATTTAGGATTGGAAAAGTTCCAATGTAGCAATTGGTTGCTAATTAAGCCATAATATATTTTTAATTTAGTGAAAATGATTAATTGAATCAACAAGTTCTTTAGGGAACTTGATATAGTTTTTTTGCATTATTCAAGATAGTAATGTACGATAAAACATTAGAACCATTGGGCATACATAAAGAGCAAAGGTCTCATCAAAGATCTAAAAATGTGCTTATGCAAATTTTCTTAGTTATGATGATAATTAAGATAAGAGTTGTAATATTTAAGCAAGTGTTCACTAAAGAGAATCTTGTAGAATTCTCTCATTAAGCCACTATTCTAGTAGTAGAAAAATTGTCATATGGTGATATAGAATAAGATACTTAAACGATTGGTTTAGTATAAATGGGAGATTGTTGGTTTATGCCTTATAGTCAATCATTTTGGTTGAGTTTAGTAACAAATCATTTAAAGATATTCTTTATCTTGTACATATTTAGATATATATGATAAAGTCCATGAGATAATTTGACATTGCAAATGAAATCATAATGAGATTATAATTATACGATTTATATTGCATTTATGTATTATTCCTAAATGTTGCTAGTCATTATTCTATTAAGATTGGACATTAATATAACGTAAAAAGACTAGTACACGTTTTATTTTTCCTTATGAAGGAAGTAATCGATCTCATAGGCTAAAGTATAGAGATACTTAAACAAACGTGTAGGTGCTTGCTGGAGAATAAGTTCACTGAATAAACTCAATATGAGAAATCCATTTGGAACATTACTTATATGTCTATGAAATTCTCATTGTGATGATTATATAAATGATCATTTGACTTTAGGTTATCAAAGTTATCTTGTATCATCATCATCATCATTACACTCAATCCGAAGTCTCGCAATAAAGCGGAGTTTGGGGAGATCTGATAGTACGCAACCTTACTTCTACATAGTAGAGAGACTGTTTCTAGTAGATTCATATGCAGATGTGACAATAAAAAAGTAATGCAGGTTAAAAAAGTAAATAAGTAAAACTGGCACGCTAAATTATTATGTAAATAAAATTACAATAAACACATAAATAAATAAAAATAAAATATAACTTGACTTTTTAAAAAATATTTTAAAACTAAAATATATCAAAATATAACATTTCTTTTTCTTTAAAAAAGCACCAATATCCAGATTGTAAGAGAGTAATAAAGTATCAAAGAACTCGACTTTGTATGTGGATTGCTATGTTTTGATACTACTTATGATCTATTTAATCATATGTCGTTTAATCGGTAGTTATTGGACGTAGCATAAACTATATGGAGATAGTTGAATAATTAAAATAAGATTCATCATCTTAAAGTAATTAGGGAGAATGTTTTATTGTTCTCAATTAGTATTAATTCAAGAAATCCTTGGCCAAGGTAAAATGATGTTTTGTAAATAGTTTACAAATATCATTAATTAAATTGATAGCTTATGACGAAGAACTAATATGATTAGAATCAAAGTAGAATAGACATTAATTTCAAGCTTTATGTTTAATCGGAACATTATATGAGAAAATGATTGAATTATATGGAAAAATTATGCACGAAAGATTAGTCAAAATCACTTTAACATTCTTAAATATTTGCGTAGTCATGATGCGTTGCTCGACGCCAATCTTGATCTATGATTGTAAATTGTTTAATTGAAAAATTAAAGATAAATTAAATTTTTTTTAATTTATCTAAATTTAATTATAAATTAAAATTAAATTTTATAATCATTGCTAACAAATTTGAGAACCTAATGGATCTCACATATAGAATAGGTTGAAGAGAGTAAAATTAATTTAATCATGCTAAACTTGATTGTAAAGTTTGAGAAAATTTATGATTAAATATGATATATTTAATAAATAAGGATCAATATGAGATATTGAATCTTATATGAGCATAATTAGTATTTAATTAAAATTATTTGTAATTCTAATTAAAGTTTAATTAAAATTAGAATTTAATTTAAATTAAATTACTAAAATATCCAAAGCTTATTATAAATAAACTTAAGCTCTATAGAGTTAACACTTCTTGTTTAACTCTCTCCGTAAGAGCTATAGAATTCTCTCAACCTGTTGTATGGATACTATTAGAGGCCGGACACTTGTGCGATTACCGTGATTGAGATGAATTAGTTTTGGTAACAGTTCGTAGAATATGACAAAAAAAAATTAAGCTTCAAAATAAAGTATGAATTAAATTTTGTTTTATTATGATTTGTCAATTATTTTATAGAATTAAATAGATCTTGATTTTCGGAAAATCAAAAGTTACAAAAAAAGTTTCGTAATTATTTCGCTGGATCAGATCTCAACCCAGTTTCCCAACATTTTCTACAGAAAATAATGTACAAGTACAAATTACAAACTGGTCTAACGTTCGTAGAAAATGTCCTTTGAGCTTATTCTATAATGGTTCTTAAGATAAAACGAGTTTGCAAAATAATCTGAGAGATGTTTAGGTGCTACAAATGGTTCTTAAGAGTTTAGCGCTTACGTTTTACATGGTGGGCAATTTCATCTTCAACATGTACTATTTCATTATTCAGCTCTTCCAATGTGGCTCTTCTAGATTGCTCTTCTTCTCTGACAGTAAGCTCACAAATTAAGTTAGAAAGATGCTTCAAACACGAAAGATATTCCAGCTTTGCTTCACGAATACCAGAAACCATCCTATTAGCTTCAAACTGCACAAGTGCACATGGGTTTAGCATTTCCATTCAAATTAATGTAGTCAACTGTTTACACACTAGTTGATAAAAAGGGAAAGCAGAGTTTATAAATTGTCAAATTGAGAACTTAATGCTGTAAACAGTCTTAAAAAATGATTAATTACAAGCAGATCTGTTGCAACCTGTAAATGCAAAGTAAAATATTATCTTCATTTAAATTTATTTTCACACCATAATGGGGTTCACACTTAAATTCAAATTAAACGGAATTTTCAAAAGAATAAAATGATTGAACGAATTAAAATTTATATGAGATTGCAAGAGCAATTATAATATAAAATTTCCTAGAGAATACAGTACACAGTTCCCCATCTTTAGTCTAAATGTGACTGTAAAATAATAATATATACAACTCTATTGTAGGATTAATTATATAATTTAATTCTAAACAATATACTCTTTCAATTTGTAGTATTCATAATTATATATCTACACTACGAATTTGGGGTATCCTTTACAACTCTCTTCCTCAAACAGACTTGAATATGTCTTTCACAACTAGCTTGTTGGTTGGTGTGTCAAATTGCTACTTTAGCCAATCCTTTTGGGAGGATATCCCCTACCTGCCCAACAATTGGGATAAAGGGTAAATATACCAACCCATTATCTAATTTCTCCTTTATAATATGCTTGTCAACCTCATCATATTCTGGACTAGATCACAAGCAATAGCTATGGTAGCTTTATTATCAAAGCACAGCTTCATCAATTGTGGCGTGGTAACTTTTAGCTACCACAAACTCTACGAGCAATCTCTCTAAATTCTAAATTCTACTTCAACGCTATTCCTAGCTATCAAATTTTCTTTCTTGCTGCGCCATGTAAGAAAATTTCCACCAACGGAAGTGCAATAACCTGACGTTAGTCTTTTATTATCTCTACTCGCTACCCAATCTACATTTATACGGACGTCCATTCATATGATTATAATATCTGAATAGTGAACCTTTACCCAGCTTTCTTGTAAGTATCTCAAAATATTATAGTCGCAACAAAATGCTCAGGTCTTGATAAGTGCATAAACTAGCTTACACACCTTTGTTGCGACTATAATATTTTGAGATACTTGCACACTGGTAGACTACGTCTGGGCGAGTAGAGTAATTTTCCCACCAATCTTTAATACTGATCTCTAAACGTAGCTTCTCCAAGTTTGCAAATTGAACTTTGAGATTAGGATCTATGGATTTCTCAACAGCTTACACCACAGCAAACCTATTTCCCAAGTAAGAAACACCTATATCATTTGTGAAACAAAAGTACCTTTTCTTGCAACTTCCATATCGATGAAATATTTTAAAGTATGCAAGTCATTGATTTCAAATTCCCTAGTCCATATCTGCTTCAGTTTCTCAATTTCATTTCTATCATCACCTATCAAACTAATATCATCAACATAGACATCAAAACAGAAACTTCACATTATTATCAGGCATATTAAAATATAGTATGATCAGCTTGGCCTTGGCTATAACAATGACACCCTTAATATCTTTCCCAAAAGATTCGAACTATGTTTTTGGTTGAACCAGTGCAAGATGTTTTGTTTCTTTTATTGATGATTGTACGCATGTTACTTGGATTTTTTCTTAGTACCATAGTCCCAAATTTTTGCTCCATGATCAAAAATCAATTTGGGACAAATATCAAAAGATTAAGGACAGATAATGCCAGAGATTATTTCAATCAAGTTCTTATCCTATACTTTCAGAAAGAAGGAATAGTTCATGAGTCGTCTTATGTGTATATTCCACAACAAAATAGGGTAACCTAAAGAAAATATAGTAATCTCCTTGAAAGAACATGAGCCCTATTATTTTAAAAGAATATATCTAAGGCGTTTTGGGAGAAAGCAGTTCTTACAATCACCCATCTCCTAAACAGATTGTCTTCTAGAGTTTTGGGTCTCAAACGTCCCATGGACATCCCTTCAACATTTTTCTCAAATCTAAACACTACCAACAATCTTGTTCGAAGAACTTTTTGGTGCATGTCATTTGTTCATATTCATAATAGAAGGAAATTAGATCCTAGGGCTTTGAAATGTGTCTTTGTGGGCTATTCTTCAACTCAAAAAAGGTAAGGGCATAAGTGTTACCACCCTCTATCAAAGCAGTTCTACGTCTTAATAGATATCACATTCAATGAACAAAATTCGTATTTCAACAATCCTTGTCTCCATGGGGAGAATTCAATTAGGGAAGACAAAGAAAGTTTTTTGCTTGATCCGATTCTTGTGTCCAATTCTAAAGCACCAAGCATATCTTTTTATTCATCTTGTCTAAAACATATGCCAAAACAATCATTTGACCCTATACTTGAACAACCCATATTTGAACCCGATCCTAAAGCACCAAGTGAACCACAAGAAAAATCTAATTCTACGCTTGGAGATGTGAGATTTGGCAAAGGCAAGATGTTCATTAAAAAGAAGACGTTTGTTCTTGAACCTACACGGGTCCAAGAGTCCATCTCATATTCTTCACATGAGATGACAATTTTCAATCCTACATTGTAAAATGAAATTGAAGTTTATATGGATAATGATCAACAAGACCTTTCTATTGCCATCAAAAAGGGAACTGGAGAGTGTACAAAATGACCATTATATCCTTTTGCACATTTCTTATCGTTTAAAATTTTTTTTCCATCCCACAAAGCCTTCCACCTTATTTGGGGCATTATGATCCTGAGTACCATTACCATCCCTACCACCTTATCTTGGGCATTATCTAATGAAAAATGAAAACAAACTATAAATGTGAAGATGGAGGCATTGGAAAAAAAAGCAAAACTTGAGAATTAGTGAAATTACCTATAATAAAGAAATTAGTGAGTTATAAGTAGGTTTATACGGTGAAATATAGAGAAAATGGGTTAGTTGAGAGATACAAGGTGCGGCTGGTAACAAAAGGCTTTACTCAGACTCATGGGATTGATTAATTAGAGAATTTTGCTCCTTTTGCGAAGATGAATATTGTTAGAGCATTATTGTCATTAGTGCCTAATTATGGTTGTAACTGCAATAGTTTGATGTCAACAATACAATAAAGATTTAGAAGAAGAAATTTACATAGAAGTTCCACCAGGTTATAGGAAGAATTTCTATTCATACTAGGTGTAAGTTGAAGAAGGCACTATATGGCCTTAAGCAATCACCTCGAGCATGGTTCGAAAGATTTGCAAGAGTTATGCTGGCTATAGGATAAGACAAAGTCAAGGAGATCATACATTGTTTATCAAACATTCTCCTTCAAAAGGAGTTACAGCTCTTCTAATGTATGTTGATGATATAAAAGTGATGAGAGATGATAAAATAGTTGCTGAGTCAACAATTAGCTAAGGAATTTGAGATTAAGGCATTGGGAAGGTTGAAATATTTCCTTGGAATTGAAGCTGCACATTCTAGGCGTGAGATTTTTATATTACAGATCTTTTGATAGGCAAGACAACATGCAAACCCGCAAGCACTCCTATTGATCCAAATCTTAAGCTTGGAAATTTAAAGGAGGAGGATGCAGTAGATAGAGAGATGTATCAACGTCTAGTAGGAAGATTAAATTATTTGTCTCACACCCGACTATAAATAGCATATGCAGTAAGTGTAATTAGTATATTTATCCATAGTCCGAAGGAAGTTCACTTACAAGCAACTCAAAGAGTACTTAAATATCTTAAGGAACATCAGGGAAGGGTATTTTGTTTAAAAGGAATTGAGGTTTGGTTCTTGAGGCATTGATGCAAAAGAAGTTAAAGTATATAAAAGAAATAAAAGAGAAAAAATTAGTCAACCACAAGTCTTAATTTGGTGGGATGAAGATCGAGAATTGAGTTGACAGCAAAAGATAAGGGCTGAAATTCATATTATGTTAGGACATAGAATTATTATTAGAATGGGATTTAAATTTGTTAGCAAACTTTTCCTACTAGAATAAGGGTTCTGAGAACTCCATACCGATGTACTCAGCCCTTCAATAATAAGAAGCAATCTGGAATTTTTCTACAAACTTGAGGTAAGGTGTGATGCTTTCTTCTAAGAGTGATTTTTAGACCCTAGGAGTGATTCCTAGTTTCCTACCTTCCATTTTGTGTTCCTTATTAAATTTCAGCAAACCTAAATTACATTCTAGCCATATTAAACTCTAAAATCCTAAGTCTAAATCTCCAGCAATCGAACCTTAAAATTTTAGTATTCCTACCCAAAACTCAACTTTGAAACTTGATATTCCAGCAGCCTAATATCAGCAATATTTCCTAATTTTGTGATTCTTAGCTATTAGTAAAGAATTATTCTATTTGTCCTACATCAATTTGGTATTAAAGCTTTGGTTCACAATGGCAATACATAGTGGAATGGCATATAGAAGAATATTCAGCAACCAAGAGCAAGATGAAATACTTCTAAATATTGCAAAAAAAATTGGGCATCGATGATACTCTTTTATATGGATTAAAACATCTTCTAGACAATGGTACAAGAGGTTTGATAGTTTTGATAACCCCTCTTCTAAATGACATCGTTTTGGGAAATAAAACCCAAAGTGACATCGTTTTGAGGAGGGGTTCAAGCCTACCTAGGCCTAACAAGTTGACTGCAGATTGGACTGGACTTAATTTGCCAAGCCTACTCATTGCAGCTGAAAGGAAATCACATGTTAAGGAGATGGAAGATATTATTAACTAATAATTTGAGATTAAAAATGTTGGATTAGGAAATATTCTTGTGGAATGTTCTGGATGAAATATTCTTGCGGAACTTGGAATATTATAGATTTGTTCTAGACTGTAAATACATGAGCTTAGGCTTTAATCAAGCCTGTAAATATACAAAGATCTATAGCTATAATCTCCTCGTTATATTTTCCTAATTTAGATACCATAAGTAGCTATATATATGCAAAATAGATACCTGTAAACTCAGCAATATAACAAATTTTCTTATTCATATCAGTTTAGAATATTGAACAAAAAGATTACAAGGATATTTTAAAACTGGGAAATTTAAGTGATGATATGGCATCATGTCTAAGAGAAAAAGTACACGCACTACATCTATGCCATGGTATCAGATACTAGCTCATACTGAATATGCCCTCACTGAAAATCTAATTTACTGAATAACGGCCACACTGAAAAAAAGGGGAAGAGATTTAAGTGTCAATTGGCAAAGAGAAAAAGAAAAGGAAAAAAAAAAACAAGGGGGTGTTGGTGGGTGATTGGTTGCATGACTGCACTGAGATTTAAAATGATTTAGCCACGTCTTATTTGTTATTATAATGTAAACTATGAAGAACAAAGCAGACAGAAGCTTTAACTATATCCAAATATTCCAGCTCGACGTGCAAAATGAGGAGAACAGTTTGAAAGCAAATTCAAATACAAAGAATATCACAGCTACATGTTATTTAAAAATAGCAATTACCACAAAAAGACAACTTGAGATTGAGGGAAGATAAGACTGAAAGAAAAAAAGGATAACAATCTCCTCCACACTACACCAAGGCAGATTACAGATACATGAAATTACTTGCATCTTTTGACAGAGTTCCCCTTAAGAAACTAGCATTCCTAAAGGCCCTTTTTCCTTGAACAAGTAATAAAGCCCTTTTCAACATAGATGCAGCAACCACTAAAAGGGAGAGGGACATTAGAAACAAAGGAAGAGTTTAGATTCTCACAACCACAGGTTGGATCTATCATCCATTGGCAAAAAACCTTACCAACAGAATAATATTCATATGAAATGTACCTCTTTGTAAGCATAAACGCATTCAGAAAAGGCACTTGCTGCTCCACCAGTGGATGATTGGTCTCCCTGCTCATCAACTCAAGCACATTAACAGTCAACATACAAATCAACAGGAATTCTAAAAACCCAAAAAAATTGAATCGTAATAGATGAAATCAGTTCAATTTATGTATTTATAGAAAAAAGTGATTTTGAAACTTGAAAAGTGTACATGAAGTCCACTAATCAATTCAAAGTGATGATGATAATTCATAACAGTAAGGCAAGTTTGTGAGCCAGGCAAAAAATGTGTGGCTCAAAAGAGAAAAAAACTGCTCTTTCGATGAACACTCATATACCGTCGTCAAAATTCCATGCTATTAGCTGGACTTGTAATAATGACAATAAATTAATCTTATTTTTTATACTAACCATTGATTCTCGTAATTCTTTCCGTGAAATCTCCAGAAGTCCAAGAGTACCAAGTGATTGCAGCTGTGAGTCATAGTAAGGTTTCTATCATTCCCATGCTTTAAAAATTACATGTGAAAATATCGCAACACGTAATCTTTTATTCCCAGATTTAATATAAGTTGGCATCCAAAGTTAATATGGTTTCAAGGGCACTCTTTGATGGTAGCCATTACCTTGAGGACCCAATCACACACAAATGGCACTTCAATGCAAATGATTCTAGTTCCAATTTAACAAATTCAACTACATATATCTGAGATATGTACATTTCACTAGCAATCATTTTTGAAGCAGGAAAGCTTGATTATCACATATATTTTTTGTTTACTTTTGTTAAAAAAAATAAAATAAGTACAATATTTTTAAGACAAGATGTAAAAGTGGTGTAATGGTTTTTGTAAACTAAGATATAGGACAATAATTCAACAATGACTATTTTATGGAGGATTTTAGCAAATAATGTAATCTTTTATGAAAGAAGAAACGTTTCTTAATCCAACAACATGCAGCAAAGGAACTCACCAGTATTATTAATGCTGTACGACCTTCTCTTGTGGACTCTTCAAGTGCTCCATTCTTTTTCTCGCTGCTCAACTGTTTTCTCAGCTTATTTAACACTTGCTGTGCTATCCTAACAAATATAACCGTGTATGAATGTAAGATTCAAATGGAGGACATTGCAAATTAAACCCATCGAAAAAGACAAGTAGGGATATTTTCTTTGGAAGTTTAGCCAACAAATACCATATGGATATTTTCTTTGGAAGTTTAGCCAACAAATACCATATGGATATTTTCTTCCAAAAGATAACCAATATTTCATCCCTCCTACTTCACATTTTTCTAATTCAGTCCTATTTTAGTTTTTTTTTTCAAATTTTAACTGTTAAAAATAAATCAAACATATTTTTTAGGGTTAATTACCAAAAAAATTCTCAAAACTTAATTTTGCAAATATAACCCAAACTTTTAAAAGTGGCAATTAAATACCTAAACTTTCAATTTTTCTCAAATTAGCCTAATGTTAGTGTTTCTATTAACGGAGCTGAAGTGGTTGCTAGGTGTAAATCAATTTCCACGTGAGATTATAATCAAATTAAATTAATTGTTAGTAATTCACTTTGAGGGGATTAGGCATACGAGGGAAGAGTAAACAGACAAGAAAAAAAATCATCCAAATAGAAAACCAATCTCTATACAAAAGTGTATATAAACCTCACAAATCAAGGTGAGATAATAGCCTATGTTCTTTTTGTCTTTCGTTCTTCTCTTTGCTGATAAAATTTTATGCTTCTTATTTTGTTTTCGCCAATACGTCTCATCACCTCCTGTCAAAAACAACTATAGCAATTTGACAAATAATTAACAATGCCCCTTCTACAGAAGCCCTTCATTCTGATAACAGATGCTCCAGACAGAAAGATGGTGCTTTTGAATTTAATACTGACAATAGGTTGCTACTTTCAGCATAAGTCTCTCATATTGAATACCCTCCATTGATATATTACTAACCTCACCAAATGATGCTTCCTCACACCACCTATAGAACCTCCTAAGAAACCTCCTCCCTCTTCAATGGCTGTCTTGTTGTTCTTCCCTTTATATACCCTCTTACTCTCTAATTTCCACTCAACAACAACAAAAGCCTCACCTTTCTCTTCTTCTTCTTCTCTCTTTGAACTCAATTTCCACACTATCACTAGCTAATTAAGCTTTAAATGGGTTCTTTGGATGAATCTTCAACCCTGAAACTTATCAAACAACACCTATTAGGAGACATCACTTCCATGGACAATTTCACATTCATCAACAACCTTGGATTGTACACCTCTGATTCTAAGAAATAAAAGCCCTAAAAGGGTTTGACTTTAAGACAGCAAAAACCCACCATGACAAACATAACCATACCTCCCCCAACATCACAACATTTAACAACATAATCGAGATTACGAACCAAGAGAAGCATTATAGAGGTGTTTGTCGATGACCATGTGGAAAGTATGTGGCTGAGATTTGGTAGTCACAAAAATGGCATCCTACATTTACTATAACATAGCCACATTAGCTTCGTTAACAGAGACACTAATGTCGGACTATATTTGAGAAAAAATAAAAGTTCAAGTATTTAATTACCACTTTTTAAAGTTCAGACTATAATTGCAAAATTCTATAAACTTTAGGATTTTTTAGTAATTAACCCTTTTTTATGTTAACTCCATTTGTAATTTGACAACGCATATTGTTATCTATGGAAAAAGAAAAAGGAAACTTCTACCAAAGTTAACAGGTATTCGTTAATGTATCCTTTTGAAGGACTATATGAGGTATGATTCATTATGCTAGAATAAACAATTAAAAAATGTATTCTAGGTAATGGAAGTCAAGGAAATGGAGCCTTTATCATTTTTAAGCAATGAACATGGACAAAAAACTTAGAAACAATTTTAGGTAGGCCTCATAGTTGTTTAATCTCATTCACATTGGATTCATTTTCTGTTGAAGAACTGATATGTAGACTACTAATATGTAGACTAAGTACAACAATTATAATAGGTGGATACTATCAGGGCTAATCGTAATAAGTTGAATCGAACAATTATGACTAAGTGAATTGAAACTAGTCCAACATCTACTAAGCTTCATAAATTAATTTGGCAATTGTCAGTTGAAACTAGTTTAACATGCCCTTGTTTGTGATCTAGTTGTAGGCACCCTAAAATCACCCAAAAGCTCTGGTTGCAAGTAGTATTTATGTGCCTTCCTATTGAAGATTTTTGAGGAATCGATAACCTTCTTATTACTTACGTTAAACATACGATTACAAGAGTTATATACAAATAACCTATACGCTTAACCTAATATAGGAAAATATACTATTATCCTTGATTACTAATTATACATAATAACCAACATTCCTCCTCAAATTGGTGCAAACATATTACACATGCCCAACTTGCAGACAATGGTATGAAAGGTTCGACTATTGAGTCCTTTTGTGAAAAACATCAGCTAGCTGCTTTTCCAATGATACATGGAACAAGCTCAAGACAACATCAGTTAACTTTTCTTTGATAAAATGACGATCAATTTCAATGTGCTTCGTTCGGTCACGTTGAACAGGATTATGAGCAATACAGATTGCAACTTTGTTATCACCATACAAAGATAGCCTATCTTCTCCAACCAACTTCAACTCTACTAGCAACTTCTGTAGCCATAAAAGTTCACAAACACCTTAAGCCATAACACTATATTCTTCTTCTACACTTGATCTTGCAATCATACTGTATTTCTTGCTTCTCCAAGTGACTAAGTTACCTCCTACAAGTATGCAATAACCAGAGGTGGATCTTCTGTTATCTAAAGATCCAACCTAATCCGCATCTCTAGAGGCTTCAATTTGAAGATGACCATGTTTTGAGAAAAGATCTTTTGCTGGGGCTGACTTTAAATATCACAAAATGCGAAAGATAGCCTGCTGATGAGATTCTCTAGGATCATGCATAAACTAGCTCACTAAGCTAACTGCATAAGCAATGTTTGGTCTGGTGTGAGAAAGGTAGATAAGCCTACCAACTAATCTCTAATATCTGCCTTTATCAACTAATTCTTCAATTCTTGCTTGCAACTTATGATTGCTTTCAATGGGTAATTTTGCTGGTTTACATCCCAGCATATCGGTTTCATTCACAAGATCTAGAATGTATTTCCTCTGAGAAATGAAGATTGCTTTTATTGATCTTGTAACTTCAATTCCCAAGAAGTATTGTAACTTTCCAAGATCCTTGATCTCAAACTCTTGAGTTAAGAGCTTCTTCAGCTGAGCCATTTCTTCTTTATCATCTCTTGTCATCACTATATCATCAACATAAACAATAAGAAGAGTGATCTTACCCTTGTAGTGTCTCATAAAGAGCATATGATTAGCATTTGTTTTGTTGATACCCAAAAGAGATCATGGCTTTGTTGAATCTGTCAAACCAAGCTCTGAGGGATTGTTTCAACCCATACAAGGCTTTCTTCAATCTGCACAACTTTTTTTATTTCTCTCATTATCAAACCAGGAGGAATCTCCATACAAACTTCTTCTTCCAGGTCTCCATATGGGAATGCATTTTTCACATCAAATTGCTGCAAATCCCAATTTAAGTTAGCTGCACACGATAGCAAGATTCTGATTGTGTTCATTTTGGCAACAGGGGCAAATGTCTCCTGACAATCAACTCCACAAGTCTGAGTGAATCCCTTTGCCACTAATCTGGTTTTGAATCTTTAAATCGAACCATCAACGTTATGTTTTATTGTGACCACCCACTTGTAGCCAACTAGCTTCTTGCCTGGAGAAGTAACTAGTTCCTAGGTTTCATTCTTAGCGAGAGCTTTCATTTCTTCTACCATAGCTTCCTTCTATTTTGGATCTGTGATAGCTTCCCTCCAATCCTGTGGAATAGACGTAGAGGAAACAGACAAGGCAATGGCTCTATAGGAGGGAGACAAGGAATCATAAGAGACGAAGTTAGTAATAGAATGTTTTGTACACGACCTGACCCCTTTTGTCTGAGCAATGGGTAAATTTTAATCATAATCAGAAAATAACTCACCCGAGGATTCTTGTAGGGTAGAAAGCATGATGGCTTCTTCAAACCTGTTCTTCCTCGAGTATCTCAACAAATCAGATCTATCTAAATGTCCAACAACAATCTCCCCCTAAACATTAGTCTCCCTCTGAACATTAGTCTCCTCATTCTCCCTCTACACAAGATCAAGAAGTACCATAGGCACCACTTCTTCTCGATTGCTCTCCCCTTGAAGAGGTGACTGTGCAGCGCCAAAGTAAGGTTCAAACTCCCAAAAGGTAACATCCATACTGACATAAAACTTCCTAGATGGGGGGTGATAGCACTTATATCCCTTTTGGGTTGGAAAATACCCAATCAACACACATTTAAGGGCCCTCGGTTTTAATTTCCCAACATTCCAAGTATAGACAAAGCAGACACACCCAAAAACCTTTAGTGAAATAGCATAGCCATGTTCCCCAGTTAGGACTTCTAAAGGAGTCCAGAATTGGAGAGTTTTGCGAGGAATTCAATTAAGAAGATAGGCTGCCACAAGTATAGCATGTCCTCAGTATGACTTTGGAACATTCATAGTAAACATAAAGGATCTAGCAACTTCCAACAAATGTCTATTTTTCATTTCAACTACGCCATTTTTGAGCACTAGTATAAGGACAACTAGTTTGATGAGCAATCCCATAGGACTCCAAATAAGTACCAAACCTACTATCCATTTATTCTGTCCCATTATTAGTTCACAATACCTTTATCTTAGCATCAAACTGAGTGTGAACCATGTTATGAAAAGATTGAAATAAGGAGAACTTTTTGCTTTAATCAAATACACCCAAGTCATTCTAGTGCAACAATCAATGAAAGTAACAAACCATCGATTTCTAGACAAAGAAGCAGTCTGTGCAAGCCTGCAAACATCAAAATGAATAAGCCTAAAAGGAACGACGACTTTATTATCACTTGAATGGTAAGAGTTTTTAGTATACTTAGCATACTCACAAGCATCACAAGATAAATAATCAAACTAAGTTCTAGAAAATAAACTGGGATATAGTTTTTGTAGAACAAAAAATGATGGATACCCTAACCGCCTATGCCACAATATTATTTCCTAGTTAACATCTTAATATTCCCCAAAAAAGGCCAAACCTTGACTGACTTCCATCATGTATAAGCCATTATGCTCTCTACCACTACCAATTCTCTTCCCTATTTGAAGATCTTGAAAGATACAATAATTAGGAAAAAAATTCAACCTTACAGTTTAGAGCCTTGGTGATAGCACTGACAGATAAAAGATTGACAGGGAATTAAGGAACATGACGAACAGAAGACAACTTAATTAGGAGTGCAAACAATATAACTTGTCTCGGAAATAGGAGTTAAGGATCCATTAGCCACCCTGACACTATCCTTTTTAGACAAGGAGAGTAGATAAGAAAGCCTTTAGAAATGCCTGTCATATGTCTATTCGCACCAGAATCAATAATCCATGAGTTAAGTTCACCAAAAGTGTTACCTGACTTGACAAAATTGGAGGAAGCACTAGAGGAAGAGTTGAGCTGTGACAGGAGACGTCGGAAATGTCGAATTTCATAAGAAGAGAGACTATCAACTGAACCAGACTTCTTGGATGATTCTACAGTTTCTAGCAGATTTGCTTGAGCGCTTGTAGGGTTGGCTTGTTTCCCCCCTCGGGCCCTAGTAGGTCTCCCACGCAACTTCCCGCAAGTCTCTTTTGTATGCCTTGCCTTTCTACAGTAATCACAATGCAAATGATCTTTATCAGAAGTAACATCCTTCGGCTGCTCACGAGTAATATGAGCTATTAAGCCCGACTTCCCAACTGGTGCAGTATAAAGCATCACACTTTTTTTGGTCTCTTCTTGTTGGATTGAAGAATTTGCCTCCTCAAGAGAGAGAAAAGGAGATCTACCAATAACTTCAATTCTCAACTGATCAAATTTTGGATTCAAATAAGCCAAAAAGTCATAGACTCACTCCTTTTCAAGCATGTTTTGAATCAATACTGCATCATCAACACACTTGGCTTGAAAATCTTGATAATAATCCAATTCCTGCCATAAACTATCCAACTCAGAAAAATAATCTAAAACAGTAAGCTCGCCTTGCTTTGTGTCATTAATTTTGTTCCGGAGTTCAAAAATCCGAGTATCATTTCCCAAACGAGAATAAGTAGTTTTTGTAGCTTTCCATATCTTTTTCACAATGTTAAGCAGTAAATACTGTCCGGAGATCTTAGGGTGCATAGAATTAAGAAGCCAAGACATAATCAATGAATTATCAGAGTTCCATTGACTAAAAGGTAGGATCAACAACAAGTGGTGGTTTCTTATTCCTATCAACACCTTCTAGCCTTGATAGACAGCAAACATGATCTAGACCAAGCTAAATAAGTGCTACTGCCATCTAATTTAAAAGGACTAATCAGAGAATAGGGACCGCCATTAATAGGATAATGTTTCTCTACCTCCTTAGAAGCTTCATTATTATCTGACATAATGGCACGAAAGAAGTGAAGAAAGGAACAAAAAACGACAACAAAATGAGAGGTCCAAAAAACCAACAACGTTGGAAGCGACTAGATTGTAGCTGGTCGGAATCAGAGAAGGCCGACAAATAGGTCTGTCCAAAAACAAAGACGAACGGTGGCCGGAGGTGATGTCACACGCTACACGTGTTGGCAAGTGGAGGAACTGTTAAAATGGAAGGGTGGCACGTGTGCTCATGCGTGAGGTCGGATGATTTTGAAATTTGGGTACCTGCAGAACGTCCCCTAGACTGTGCTCCAGCGACGACTGTGTTGAAAGGAGAGGAGCAAAATGTGACGTCTTCACACTTGCCAAAAACTAGTGTAATGAAACACTATTCTTCCGAACTAACCTACTGCAGAAGGGAGTAAACTCAAGCTTCAATCAGCAAAGGCTCTGATACCATGAAGATTTTTGAGGAATCAATAATCTTCTAATTACTCATTTACGTTAAACATACGATTACAAGGGCTATATACAGATAACCTATACACTTAACCTAATATAGGAAAATACACTATAACCCTTAATTACTAATTATACATAATAACCAACATCTATCCTAAAATCACCTGGAAGCCACCAAAGAGTGATTGTTTTCATATAAGTAAAAAGAAATAATGAATTATTGTTGTATCTATTATGAAGTATCAGGCCTAGTATTTTAGCAATACATATTTCTTTCAATGTATGAAAGGCTAATTAAAATAGAATCTTATTATACTAGAGCACTGACAATATTAATATCAAAAACTCTAATACCTCATTATCAAAATCTTCATTAAATCAATCTTGCTAACTATCAAATTTTCATTTCTCAATACTCAATGATTAATTACTTTGATGCTAAAGGGCATGCACCAATCTTGCTAACTACCAAATTTTCATTTCTCAATACTCAATGATCAATTACTTTGATGCTAAAGTGCATGCGCATATATTTATGGGTGAACTAAGAAGTCCTTTTCTACTTATCCCCTATACCTTGAAATAGGAGTATACCAGTACATGATAACCTACAAACACTAGAACTAAGAAGGATCATAATAGTAAAAAGTACAAATGAACAACAAATATAAACTTGTCTTGCTACAATAAATAACTAATAAACCACAAGTTGACAAAAGGTTAAGATAAAAAGTTAAATGGTAATAGTAACTAGTAATAACTTGCAAGTTTATATAATATTCTAGATTTAACTAAATTCCTAAATACCATTATCTTGGTGAAAGTTCTATAGTTTATTTGTTAGACTCAACTTAGAATTTCACAAGTGTTAAGGATAATCTACAAAACCGTAAGTCAGCAATCCTTAACTAAACTAAGGAACTACAAGGAGAAAATTCCCGCACAACAAAGATTGGTAGTTGTAAACAAATGTCAACATCTCCAGGTTCAATTATTCATCGAATGGGTATATGGCTACTTGGCCATATCCACTACAATGTTAGTGACATGTAATGGATAAGCCATCCAAATGCATATTTGTTTTTCATCTTCAGTAGCCATCCACATGTAATAAAGCAGTTAATTATTCAAATAAGTCAGAAGTTTTTTTAAAAAAATTAATAGATTTCATTATAAGAAAATATATACAATCTAAAGGATAAAACTAATATAATCCATTAGTAATCGTTTACATCTTGAGATCGAGGGAACTTTGGAGACCACTTAGTCCAATATTACTCCAATCCCCATCTGCTCTTCATGTTACTTGTCAGATTTATAGCTATTCCTCTGGCTAACATGGCCAATCTGCAATGCAGGAAGATGGCTTGAAAAACCATTTCACTGCTTCTACTTTTTTGTTTGACTACTCTGCAATTGCGCTCTTTGCATATGCAGTACACCAAGGCTACCTAACTTAACCTCATAGCTTTGAGATCAGCCGCATTATGCACTCACCAAGGCTACCTAACTTAACCTGATAGCTTTGAGATCAGCCGCATTATGCACTCTAATTTTCCCCAGCCAAGTAATAGTTTCTCTCCAAAAATCCGTTGTTCGGGCCATGTGTATATTCTGCAACCGATCCTCGACTTGTCTGGTATACCTCCATCTAATCATGAGGTGTTCCAAACTTCCCAGTTCCGCATTACATAACTCACAGTTCAAATTGCTAATGGAGAACCTGATCTTATCCCTTGTAAGCAACCCTCCATTGATTCCCATCCAAAAGATGAATGAATTAGCTGGATTAAGATCACTATCCCATATTAAGGCTGCGCACTCCTGCCTTGTGGTTTGTGTAGCCTATAACAGTGTTTTACAGGCCTTTTTGATGAACTCTCTTGAGTTATTTGCTAGCCACTAAATTTCATCTTGCTTTCCTTCCCGACGTCGAGGCAACTCTTCCATAATGAAACTGGCACTCCTACTATCATGGAAGGGCCATATCCATTGATTATTTCGAATAAGCATACTTACTTTGGTAGTTGGATTCACCACCAATTTCAAGCCCTGTACCTCTATAGAGGACCTTTACAGTGCCAATTATCATACCAAAAAAGACGTGCTTTCTCTATTCCCAATCCTATGGAATACCTGACTCTGCATCCATTGTCTGGTTTCTAGAATTACTTTGCGAGTGCTTGACATATCCTGCCTTGACTGTAGGATCCAAATACTCTTGTGCTTAATGAATACATTATGTATCCATTTCACCCATAAATCCTCCTTTTTGTAACATAACCCCCACAAATTCCGCCCCCTACTCACCCTATGATTCATCCTTGCAAAATGGATGCCCCTCCTGTTGCTTAGGTCTACAAATTTTGTCCCAACTGATCTTCGCTTTGGTTCTACCTTGGTTTGAGTTGTTCCACAAGAAATCCCTAACCCTCCTGTCGATTTCCTTAAGGATATTTTTGGGAATGGATAAATGGTTGATCCAATAAGTGGTAAGATTGCTCAATATTGTCTGAATTAGCTGTAGCCTGCCTCCATAGCTAAGGAACCGATTGCTCCATTGATTGATTCTGCCATGAATTAAGTCCAACAGAGGTTTACAATCCCCGTCATTGATTATTCTTTGAGAAATTGGTACCCCTAGGTATTTGAAGGGTAGTTGCCCTTGTGTTAATCCCATCTCAATAGCTATAGGTGCTACCTCTCTACTTGAGTTGCAAGATAAATAGAAACAACTCTTCAGAGGGTTGCATCTTAAACCTAAATTCCTTCATTACTTGCATGATTATATTAATCGAGTTTTTCTTAACCTTGCAAAACAGTAAGAAGTCATCTGCAAAAGCTTAGTGTGTGAGCTTCAAACCTTTACATCTGTCATGGAACTAGAACTTTGGATGCCACCGTATGGTATTCACAAAAAGAGTTGACAAAACCTCCATGAATAGGACAAACAGGTCAGGGGATAATGAGTTGCCATAGAAGCAGTAGTTACACATTCCTCAACCCATTTTCTAAACAGAGGAGGATAATCGACTGCCTTCAATATAGTAAAACAAAAGCTCCAGTTGATTGAGTCATAGGCCTTTGCGAGGTCCATCTCTATGGTGCAATTCCTCATGCTCCTCTCAGAGTGATAGCCCTCTAACAGTTCCTGGCAAAGTAGGATATTTGTTCCGACTAATCTCCCCTTGATTAAAGCATTTTGTTCTGGGTAATTATTTTCCTCGGGCTAGCTCTCAACCTATTAGCTAAGATCTTCGTGATGATTTTATAAAGAAAATTATAGCAAACTATAGGCCTAAATTGTTCCATCTTCCATGCATTACTCTGTTTGGGAATAAGGCAGATAAGCGTTTTGTTCCATTTCTTGAGGATGTTCCTCTCTTATAGAACTCATCCACTGTTGCTACCACTTCTTCTCCTACAATATCCCAATGTTTTTGAAAGAATCTCCCATTATAACCATCTGGTTCTGAGGCTTTGTCGGGGTTCATTGAAAAAATAGCATTCTTGACTTCTTCCCTTGTTATTTCTCTTACCAACGCCACCTTATCATCTTCATCAAGTTGTTTAAGCCCTGTTAGACCCTTTGCAGGTATATTTCTTACTGGCATTACAGTCCCAAATTACCGCTAAGGAAACCCTCTTCTTACTTTCAATCTCCTCATGGATCCGCCCCGTGTCATCTTCCAGCAATCAGATAGAATTCTTATTCCTCCTAGCTGAAATTGAGCTCATAAAATACTTAGTACATCTCTCACCCGCCTTCATCCAGAGCATCCAAGATTTCTACCTTTAAGTATTGGTACTATTCAGCAATAGATTATATTTTTCCACCAATGCAGCTTCCTGTGTTCTTAGTTACAAATCTTCTGGTTTAACCAATATTCCTTTCTGACGTTGCTTTAGCTCTTCTAGGGCTTCAATTAGAGCTTTCAAGTCTAGTTGGACTATTTTCCTACTGAATAATTTCAGTCGATTCTGCAAGGCTTTGAGTCTCATGGTGATCTAATATCCTTTTGATCCATGAACAGCCCCCTGCATCTCCTCGATGAGTATGTTTCTAAAGTCAAGACTATCCATCAAGTGATTGAAGATCCTAAATGGGGTCTTCCTCCTACTATCGCCTGTTTGCAACTCCAATACTATTGGACTGTGATCCGATACAGTTGGATCATCAAACAAAGCGCTGCTTGTAGGGTAGGTCTCTATCCACTTGTCATTTACCATACATCGGTCCAATTTTTTCAGCAAAAACCAATCTCCCGAATGCTTTTCCTTTGTTATTTCTTTTTCTTTTATCTTAATGATGTCTAGAGTAGTAATATGGCAACAACATTAGAAAGAGATGGCTCTGGTAGCCCCTTTAATTGGATTAAATCGTATATACAATAGCTAAGCATTTTTGTTAATACAAGACTAGATTAAAAAAGTTATTTTGCTAAATCTAAAAAAAAAAGTTATTTTGCACGTGCATTAGCATAAACTTTGCAAAAAAGAAAAAAGAAACAAACCTTGCAGACATGCACAGAAGTTCTCTTGCCTTATCAAGCTCAGCCATTGCTTCAGAGGCATTGACCTTTCTTAGCGTATTTGATATCAGCATTGCCACCCTAGCAAGTTGAAGCATGTTGGCACCAATCTTCCAAAGAGAAAGAGATCAGATGGAATATGAACATGAGCTAGACAATTATAAACTTAAACCGATTAATGACACTCTAGTAAACAAGATTAAACCACATTTTAACTTATTTCTCCTTGCTTCCCTCCCTCCATTTTTACAATAAGAATTCTCTAAATACAAACCTGAATGTGATCTTTGGGAAGCAATATTTTCCGAACGTCCAAACACCTGCACTTAAATAAGTTAAAGATAAAGAGACCATTCAACTTAAAATTTTAAATTATTGGTGATGCTAACAAATTGATCATATCTTATTCTAACATGTCTCTATCATGAAATGTGGCAAACTTCAATAAATCATAAATCCACCAAAAACTAGGGAAGTATAAAATTTGATACCTCTTAGTCATATATGCTCTAAAAACATGTCAAAAAATCATCAAATTCAAAAGTTTAGGGCATTGGGTGAAGACTAATAATAGATGATATATTTTCTAATGTTACGAAAATGTAATTTCATCACATTTTGAGGATGACATGTTTTGATTAGAGATTTATCCAGTAGGATTCACCTTTCAAGAAGTTCACTTGCTTCCTTTATATTACTAGTTGCTTGAAGGGTCAAGGCCAACCTTTCAGCTGCAGCTACAGTCTCTAAAGACTTCCAGCCCTATCATAGCACAGAGCTATGCATCAAAAGGAATGAAAGAGACAGCATATGTGAAAAAAGAGGAGCTGAAAATAATATTCACAATCAATGATCAAATTTGTTGGATCAAGTGTGATAATAAAATATGTTACTGCTAATATGAAACAAAGAGGAAATATTGTCTCAACCGATAATTTTGTACATAGATAAAAGTACAAATATACACAAATTGTTCAATTCTTGATTAGGCAAGTAAATGGGATCCTTATAATCAAGCTAAACAATCTAGAACAATCTCTATAATCAAGTTATACAATCTGTAACACTCTCCCGCAAGCTGGAGCATAGATATTAGTCATACTTAGCTTGTTACAAATATAGCCGAAATCCATTTAGAATCTATGTGAAAATACTTCCAAGTTATTCTCCAGTTTTCACATATCCTATAAAGATCAAGTTTTGCAGCACTTTGTCACAAACAAAATGACAACCAATCTCATAAGCATAGTTCGTTCATGAAACACATGACTAGAAGCAATATGCAGAGTAGATTGGTTAACACACCACAACTTTGCTAATATTGAGGATTTATGACCAATCTCTATTAAGAGCTTATATATCTACATTATTACATATATCGATTGTGTCATAACTCTACATTCAGATTTTGTACTTTCACTTTTTGCTTTCCCATAAAACCACGTTTCCTCCAATAAAAACACAACAAACAATAGTGGATTTCTAATTAATCCTAGAACTTACCCAATCTACATCTAAGAGACACTCAATATGAATATGTCCATGATTTTCATACAATATCTCTAGACCAAAAACTCCCTCTTAAGTAATATAGGATATGTTCTAAAGCAGCTTATTGATGGACGGCTTAAAAGACATGAATTGACTTATAATACTGACAGAATATACAATATCAAAACAAGTTATTGCAAGATAGTTCAGTTGCCTAACCACTCTCTTACTTTTCTCAAGATCTTTAAATAAGTCTCCATCTTTGGTGAGTTGCAAATTAGGAAGTACTGAAGCACTACATGGATTAGACCTCAATTTTTCGATCTCAGTTAATAGGTCAAGCATGTACTTTCTCTTATACAGAAAAATGCCTTTCTTGCTTGTTGTCACCTCTCTTTCTAGAAGATATTTCAAAAATTCTAAATCTATTGTGTGAAACTAATTATGAAGAAAGCACTTCAGAGGTGAAATGTTCACATATCACGTCCAATAGTGCTGATATCATCCACATACACAATAAGGAGAATAATGCCAAACGCAAAATATTTATAGAAAACTAAGTGGCCAAACTTATTCGTATTCATTTTAAATGTTTCTACTACTTGACTAAAATTTTCAAACTATGGGAACCCTATATTAAACCATATAGGGACTTTTCGAAGATGACAAGCTTTCTTATACTACCCCTGAGCAACAAACTCAAGTGGTTTCTCCATATATATTTCATCCTAAAGGTTACCATATAAGAAGGTTTTTTTTTATGTCTAACTGATGTAAGGGCCAATCATGAGTAGCTACCATAGACATGAATAAATGAATAAGGTTAATTTAGTGATAGGAGAGAAAGTGTCAGAATAATCCACACCAAAAGTGATGAAAGTTGAAGACAATTTGTGTTACATGATTTTGTGTACATAGGAACAAGGGTTTATATACAAAATTCCTATGACTATTTAGGAAGTAATCTAGCTAGTAACTCTATGAAATCTCTCAATTATATGAGAGATTACAGGTGTAATTATAACAATATCAATGGTAATGATCTTTGGTCAACACTCCCTCTCAAGTTGGTGCATAAATATTGCACATGCCCAACTTGCAAACGAGGTTATGAAACTATTTGTTGTAGAGTTCTTTGGTGAAAACATCTATCAGTTGTTCATTTGACCTCACATGGAATAATTGCAAAGAGCCATTCACAAGTTTGTCCTTCACGAAGTGTCGGTCAATTTCTATGTGTTTTGTTCTATCATGCTGAATAGGATTGTGAGATCCAAATGGTAGCTTTGTTATCACAGTAGACAGATGAACTTCATCTGTCAGTTGTAATTCATTCATCAGCTTCTTTACCCACAATAGTTCGCACACTCCTTGAGCCATAGCACTATATTCAACTTCCGCACTGGATCTAGCAACTACAATCTGTTTCTTGCTTTTCCAGGGGACTAGATTTCCTCCTATGAGCATACAATAACCAATGGTTGATCTCCTATCATCTGGAGATCTAGCCCAATCAGCATCTGTAAATGCTTCTATCTTAAGATGACCATTGTTAGTGAACATAAGGCCTTTTCCTGAGTAGACTTTAGATAGCGCAAAATGCGAAATATAGCTTGTAAGTGTGGTTCTCGTGGATCATGCATGTACTGACTTACCAGACTAACTGCAAATGCTATATCTGCCCTAGTGTGAGAAAGATAGATAATTCTCCCCACTAACCTTTGATATCTTCTCATGTCCACTGATGTACCTGTTCCTGTTTGCAGTTTGTGGTTGCTCTCGATAGGAGATTCAACTGGTTTACAACCCATCATACTGGTTTCTTCTAATAAGTCTAGGACATATTTTCTCTGGGAGAAAAGATTTTTCTTGATCTAGCGACTTCAACTCCCAAGAAATATTGCAATTTTCCTAAGTCCTTAATTTCAAATTCTTGAGCAAGTAGTTTCTTCAGCCTAACCATCTCTTCTATATCACTTCCAGTTTCAATAATGTCATCAACATAGACAATAAAAAGCGTGATCTTACCTTGGGAGTGCTTGATAAATAGGGTATGATCCACATTACTCTGTTGATAACCAAAGGAGATCATAGCCCGATTGAACTTTTCAAATCATGCTCGTGGTGATGTTTCAGCTCATACAAGGCCTTTTTTAACCTACAAACCTTCCCTTGTGTCTTATCTTCAAACCCTGGAGGAATCTCCATATACACCTCCTCCTCCAGATCCCCATGAAGAAATGCATTTTTAACATCAAACTGTTGTAAGTCCCAATCATTGTTTCAGCCCGTATATGGCCTTTTTTATCCTACAAACCTTGTGTCTTCTCATCTTCAAACCCTGGAGGAATCTCCATATACATCTCCTCCTCCAGATCCCTATGAAGAAATGCATTTTTAACATCAAACTGCAGTAAGTCCCAATCCAAGTTAGCTGCACACGAGAGTTAAACTCTGATTGTATTTATCTTAGCAACAGGAGCAAAGGTTTCTTGATAGTCCACTCCGTATGTTTAAGTAAAGCCTTTAGCCACCAATCTCGTCTTGTATCTCTCAATGGATCCATCCGGCTGATGCTTCACTGTGGATACCCATTTGCAACAAGTTCCCAAGTCTCATTTTTTGCTAAGGGCTTCATTTCTTCAATCATAGCTTCTTTCCATTGGACAATTTCCATTGCTTCTCTCCAATTCTACAGAATAGACACAGAAAAAACAGACAAGACAAAGGCTCTATAGGCAGGAGATAGTAAGTCATATGTAACAAAGTTAGAAATTGGGTGCTTGGTGCAACTTCTAACAAGTTTTCGAAGAGCAATCGACTTATCTAAATCATCAAATAAATCATATTCTAGCTCACCAATGTTTTCGAGGGAAGAGGATGGCATTGGCATAGACTACATGATGGCTTTTGTCATATCTCGACTTGAGTATGTCTTTAAGTCTGGTCTATCTAAGCGTCGACTACGATCCTCTTAAACCAAACTAGTTGTCTCCCCCTGAATTGTTTTTCCTCCTTGGATCACATTATCAATAGAGTCAAGCAACACTTCATCTTCAATCTCATTCTCCCCTTAAAGAGGAGTTGGGGACATGGTGAAATAGGACTCCTACTCTAGAAAAGTGACATCCATACTTACAATGTATTTCTTAGACGGGGGATGATAACATTTATATCCTTTTTGGGTGGTAGAATATCCAACAAACACACAATTCAAAGCTCTTGGCTCCAACTTGCCAATATTCCAAGCATGAACAAAGCAAACACACCCAAAGACTCTTGGAGGTATAGTATAAGAGTTTGTACCTTGTAATATTTCAACATGGCTTTTAAAATCTAAAATTCAAAGTGGCATTCTATTGATAAGATAGGCGGCTAAAAGGACTGCATCATCCCAATATCCCTTTGGAAGATTCATTGTGAACATGCGTGAACGCGCAACCTCCAGAATGTATCTATTCTTCCTTTCCGCAACTCCGTTCTATTCACTAGTATAGGCACAACTAGTTTGATGTACTATTCCATTAGAATCTAGATAGGCACGAAATTTGCCATCCATATACTCCATTCCATTATCTGACCATAAGATTTTAACTCTAGCATCATGTTGAGTACAAATCATTTTGTGAAAAGATTGGAAGCATGAAAAAACTTCATTCTTGGTTTTCATCAAATAAGCCCACCTTAATCAGGTGTGACAATCAATAAAGGTCACAAACCATCTATGGCCAGAAAGAGAGGGAGTTTGAGTAGGACCCTAAATATCGGAGTGAATGGTCATAAAAGGAACAAAACTCTTATTATTTGATAAATGATAAGAACTTCTAGTGTGTTTAGCAAGTTCACATGCTTCACAAAACAAAGAATTAAAAGTTCTTTTAAACAAGTTTGGATAAAGTTTTGCCAGAACAAAAAATGGAGGAGGTCTTAACCGCCTATGCCACTATAGAAATTCCTTATTAATCACATTGTTTCCAAAAGACGCTCGATGTGCAACTGTCGGGCACCCTTCTTCCAAGACATATAAGCCATCCTGCAGTCTACTAGTTCCAATCCTCTACCCTTTGTGAAGGTCCTAAAGAACACAATAGTCAGGAACAAATTCAACTTTGCAATTAAGGTCCTTAGTGATAGAACTAACAAAGAGAAGATTAATAGGAAAACAGAGTACATGAAGTACTGATGAGCCAAGATATGATGAGAGGATTCTTGGACTCCCACTGATTATAATCAGAATTATTGACGTCAAGTCTCTTACTGTCATCATTAATGTAACTCTATCATCCTCTGGCTTTGATGAACAACAAACAGGATCTTGACCAAGCAAGATAATTAGTTTCATCAAGTTTTACATGACTGATTTGAGGTCCATCTACTGTCTCTAATGTTTCTAGGGTAAAATGTTTGTTTCTTTTATTGATGATTGTACTCGTGTTACATGGATTTTTTTGCTCAAACATAAGTTGATGTTAGTACCGTACTCCCAAACTTCTATTCCATGATCAAGAATCAATTTGGGGTCAGTATCCAAAGATTTAGGTCAGATAATGCTAGGGATTACTTCAATCAAATCCTTACCCCATTCTTCCAAAAAGAGGGAATAATTCATTAGTCTTCTTGTGTAAGAACTCTGCAACAAAACGAGGAGGTAGAACGGAAAATGGGTATCTCCTTGAGAAAACCCGAGCCCTTTTATTTTAAAATCATGTGTCTAAAGTTTTATGGAGAGAAGCAATTCTTACCGCTACTCATCTCATAAATCGTTTGCCCTCTCGAATCTTAGGTTTTAAGAGTCATACGAACATTCTTTCAACTTTTTACCCAAACCTTAACACTACAGATAACCATGTCCCTAGGGTCTTTGGGTGAACATCCTTTGTCCATGTCCTCAGTCAAAACAAGGGGAAATTATATTCGAGGGCTCTAAAATGTGTCTTTGTGGGCTATTCGTCAACTCAGAAAGGGTACAAGTGTTATCATCCTCCATCAAAGAAATTATATGTCTCGATAGATGTCACATTCATTGAACAAAATCCTTATCTTCAGGGGGAGAATTTAACTAAAGAAGATAAGGAAGATTTTTTCCTTGATCTATCATTGTCAAAGACTCCATCTGATCCTCCTATATTTGCTTTCGCACCTCCTTTTTCATCTGATTCTTCTGCACCTCCTTGTTCATCTAAAACATCAAATGAACCACAAGAAAAACTTGATGTGAGATTAGGAAAAGGCAAAGTATACCCAAGAAGGAATATGGCTGTCTCGGAAACTGCCCAAGAGTCCAACTCCGATCCTTAGAATGAGGTAAAAATTTCTAACTCTCCATTACAAGATGAATTTCATGAGAATAACAATGACTAGGACCTTCCAACTGCCATCAGGAAAGGAACCGGAGAGTGTAGAAAACGATCACTATATCCTCTTGCACATTTTCTATCATTTAAGAATTTTTCATCATCTCATAGAGCTTTCCTTGTAAGCCTGAATACCATCACCATTCCGACCACCCTATTCGAGGCTTCGCCAATGGAAAATGAAAACAAGCTATGAATGTGGAGACGCAGGCATTAAAGAAAAACAAAACTTGGGAGATGGTTAATTTACCAACAGGCAAGAAACTGGTGGGTTGTAATTGGGTATATATGCTAAAGTATAGAGCAAATGGGTCGATCGAGAGATACAAGGCACGGTTGGTGGCCAAGGGGTATAATCAAACTTATGGAGTCGATTATCTAGAGACCTTTGCTCCTGTTGCAAAGATGAACACAATTAGAGTATGGTTGTCACCAGCAGCTAATTATCGTTGGGATAGTTCGATGTCAAGAATGCGTTCTTACATTGAGATCTAGAGGAGGAGATATACATGGAGGTTCCACTTGGTTATGAGAATAACTTAGCAACTCATATTGTGTGTAAGCTGAAAAAGGCATTGTATAGCCTTAAGCAATCCCCAAGGGCATGGATTGGTAGATTTGTAAGAGTTATGTTGGCATTAAAAAAAAAGCCAAGGAAACCACACACTATTCATTAAACACTCTCCCTCAAGGGGAGTTATAGCTTTTTTAGTGTATGTCGATGAAATAATAGTAACAGGAGATGATGTTAAGGAAACAAATTTTGAGTAAGTGTTTGGCTAAGGAATTTGAGATCAAGGCATTGGGCAGGCTGAAGTATTTTCTCAGGATTGAGGTTGCTCACTCTAGGAAGGGAATTTTTATCTCTCAATATAAGTATTTTACAGATCTTCTCAAAGAAACTGAGCAAGCACTCCTATGGATCCGAATCTTAAGCTTGGAAATGCAAAGGAGGATGAAGTAATAGATAAGAGAAATGTATCAACACCTAGTATGGAAACTCATTTACTTATCTCACACACGACTAGATATAACATATGTTTTAAGTGTGATTAGTTGGCTCATGCATAGCCCAAAGAAAGTTCTTCAGCAAGCAGCTCACAGAGTAATACATTATCTCATAGGAACATCGAGAAAGGGTATTTTGTTTAAAAGGAATGGGGGATTGGTACTTGAAGCATACACTGATGTTGATTATGCTAGTTCAATTGTCAATAGAAGATCAACTTCAAGATATTGTACCTTCCTTGGTCGAAACCTTGTGACATGGAGAAGTGAAAAACAAGGAGTGGTAGCTCAGTCAAGTGCAGACGCTGAATCCCGGGCAATGGCTTATAATTGAAGGTCATGCTTGAAGACTTCAAGATTAAGTGGGACTATCCTATAAGACTTTATTGTAACAACAAGTCTGCAATAAGTATAACTCACAATCTGGTACAACATGGTAGAACCAAAGCATATCTAAATTGATAGGCACTTTATCAAGGAGAAGCTGGAGAGTGGGCTGATTTCTACTCCTTATATGTCTACACATGGTCAACTTACTGAGATTCTTACCAAAGGGTTAAGCAGCTCAGCTTTTCAGACTATTGTATCCAAGTTGGGAATGGAGAATACCTACTCACCAGCTTGAGGGGGAGTGTGGAAAAACTGTATAGTTAGGAGACAATTTTAGGAAAATATATTGTTTCCAACGGGCCCCTGCTCGATCAATTGTCCAAGTTTCTCTTCCTTTCTTAGTTGTAACAGTAACTCAGGACTAAGTAGCCTTCGGGTGGAACCCTGGCATTACTTTCCTTCGGTCTATTGTATTACTATTCTATTATTATTTATCTCTTTATTGACTTTTTGTATTTGTTTCATTTATTTATTTATTATTATTCTTATTACTTTTATTTTTTGTTATTATTTGTGATTAGTATTATTACTGTTGATTGCATTTATTTTAGATATATCTTGAGATTTGGGTATTTTTATTATTATTTCTATTTAGCGCTTTTATTTCTCCTTTACTTGTATTTTCATTTATTTTACGTTTTATGAATTGTTTCTGTTACCTGCATCATTTATATATTGTCTCATTTGCATGTGGGTCCACTGGAAACAGCCTCTCTACTATGTAGGGGTAAGGCTACGTACTATCGGACCTCTCCAGACCCTGCTTCATTGCGGGATTTCAGACTGGGTGATGATGATAATGATGATGATGATATTGTAACAGATTGTATCCTTACATTAGGATATTATTGGTCAAGATTTTGATAGCATTGACTAAGATTCTGATAAGATACTCCATAATTTATGGGTAACTACAAGATTTGGGTACTACGTTTTTGTGTTTGTGTGTATATATATAGCTAATAGTTGTAACAAATACGTGTAAGGTAATACATTTTCTACTCAATTTATGACAATATCAACTAATTATCTCTAGAGAATCAACTAATTATCTCTAGAAAATCAATAAATCCTCCTCTTTGACAAATAACTTGAAATGGAATACCAAGTTGAGTAATTTTTTCTATTAAAATGAACCGAGAAACTCAAATAAGTACTCATCTTACACATGTTAACCTATGCACTTATAGTAACATTCACACAATTAAAGAAATAGAGAAACTAAATTAAACCTTTGATAATTCTAAAAGGTGAAGGATCTTTCTATCAACACGCTCAGCTTCAGTTGGATGATTGGACTTCAAATACATCTAAAGAAAAGAGAACAAAAGTAAATGATGGCATGAAGTTAAGAAATATATAACTAAATACGCACTCTTTAGAGTTTTAAATATATAAACCAAAAACAAAAAGAAACATGGAGCCCAAACAAGCATGTATAACAAAATAGTAAGACCTAATATACTTTTATTTTCTCTATGCATAATTACACATTAAGAATATAACATTATTGTGCAAATGTAATACAATTTACAACCTGTGCCAGGTGTTGTAATCTTCTTAGGCAAGTGATGGACTCTCCTAACCCACCTTCCTATATAATCAAAAGGATAATAGGAGAAAACAAATAAATATACAACAACAGAAATAACAAGAGATTAACACTAGTATTATACATAACATATGTCATCTACCTCTAGTATATTAATAGAGTCCTGAATAAGAACTTCAGCATCATTTTCTTTTCCTTGAAGATACAACACCTGCACTCATATTTACTCAATAATTAACCCAATAACAAAATGATAAACAATTATATTAAATAAACAACAAGAAACCATACGTAGCCAACAATTAACCTCATAACAAAGTGACAAAAAATTACATTAGATAAAAACAAGAAACAGTAAATCAAAAGATGTATCAAAGAAGAAAAATTTAGGACTCTCCTTTAAATAGACACATCAGGCATAAATTAGAACATATATCAAAGAAAAACTTCAGGACTTTTTTATTTAGGCACATCTAGCATATACAATAATGATGTGGATGCTTTTGTTGGAAGAAGTTACAAAAGTGGCAACTGAAGATTCTTAATTGAGAAGTTTTTCATTTAATTGCTTGCTTAGGAAATAACTAACTTTACATAATATTCTGTTTTAACTTTTTTAGTGTTATTACCTAATTAGGAGTTTAAGTTTGTTAGTATTATTACCCAATTAGAGTCCTAATTTAGTAGGAATTATCTTACATAATATTCTGTTTTGATTTGTTAGTATTACTACCTAATTAGGAGTCCTTATTTAGGTAGAAATTTTTCACTTTTGAGTTTGTGGCTCAAGAACTAATTTTCCCACAGAGTTGAAACATTGTCTTTCTTTTGCCTATATATAGGCAAGTATTATGCAATAAGAAGCAAGCAATATTAATGTTAATTAGTTCATAATAGCAGTAGTTTTTATAGTAGCTTTGTTCTCTTTTCTCTACCAAGATAGGTTCTTCAAAGAAAGAAAGAAATACCAACAAGGGAAAAGAGGTGGACTTCACTAATAATCGTCCAGTGACAAGGTCCTTTTCTCAAACGCATAACAATTTGGTATCAAAGCAGGTTGTCATGGACGAGGCAACAATGGTTCAACGTTTATGGGCACTGGAAGAGGGACAATAAAGGATGGAGGCACAATTTGTAGAGATCAGTCGTGCACTCAGTATGATCAAACAAGAAAGAGGCCGCGAGATGTTAGGAAGCACTCACAGGCCCCCCATCTTCTCGAGAAGGTGATAAATCGGAAGGTAATACAAGGTCTTGTATGATGCCTAAATACTCCAAGATGGAGTTCCCAACCTTCAATGGTTTCAGAGACCCATTGGTTTGGATTCATAGGTGTGAACAATTCTTTCTAAACCAACGACGACAAAGGAGGAGAAGATAAGATTGGCGGCATTCCACTTGAATGAAGAGGCACAATTGTTAACAATCTACCCTCCCCCCAGCCCATACCAACTAAGCCCATTAAAACTTATACTCGTAGAAACAAATTAGGAAAGGGGGGAGTGAGTGCCATGTAGGCAAGTTTCTTAGAAGGTAGTTATGGAGAGAGAATGATGGAGGGGAATATAGTTGTCTAGTGAGAATGGACTAATAACGATTACCATCATCATTGTTAGGAAAAGTTGGCCTAGTTTGTCCAGGAGGGAGAGCTTGCTCCATCTTGTTATTATCTAAAATACTATCAATATACTATCAGTAACACAATCTCTATCGAGATTCCTAACAATAATTATGTTATTATCAATTGGAGTTGGAAGAACCAGAGATGAGTCGGCGGACATTCAAGGGACATTGTAACATGCAGTTCGGCCCACATTTAAGTAATAACCCTATAGGTGATTAGAAAACTTGAAACAGACAAGCAAAGTAGAGGAGTATCAACGCCAATTTCAATTTTTGCTTGCTCGCACCAACAAGCTTGCAAGGGACTTACAAGTAAATTTATTTACAGCTGGATTGATTGAAGAATTGAGGATTGATGTGGAGATGTAGTATCCAGTTAATTTGGGAGCCGCTATGAATGCAACAGGGGCATTTGAAAGAAAATGGCAGCTAACGTAAGGGGTTAGGGGTAGGAAACCTTCTTCAACTTAGAGTTCCTTCCAGCCAACTTACGACCCAAGTATTATAGCAAAAAATTTAGTCAATAAGGGAAGCAACAACAACAAAGTAGGAGTAGATAGTGTAGGGAGCATGTCTACTCCTATGATGAGAAGGCTAACCCAGGCTGAGATGGCAGAAAGAAGTGAGAAAGGGTTATGCTACAATTGTGATGAACCTTATTCAGCAGAGCATAATTATAAGAAACTTTGTTGAATTAAGGTGGTAGAAACAAAATAAGAGACCAAGGAAGAGGTTAATGACCCAAAAATTTCTTTGCATACCATCACTGGTATAACATCCCGTTTTCTCATATTAAGGGTTAGAACCCTAGAATAGTGTACATGAGAGATTATTGAGAAGTTAGAAAGTGCATTTCATACTCGTGCATAATATAGCATACACACTCATGTGAATATTAATTATTGCACACATTAAAATGATTGTACATGCATTCATTGATATTTTTCCGGGTATAATTGATTTATAAATAAGATTATATTGAGAATTATGGATTATATGTATTGAAAATTAATTTGTTGACAATAATTGATGATCTAAACTTTTTTGGTGAAATTTAGAAAATTTCTGAAATTTTTGGTATTTTTAGACTAGGAAAAATGACAAGTAGCAGGACAATTGATAACTGGTAATAGAAATAAGAGTCAAATGGCAGTGGAAATTTTTATAAATGACATTGGGATTTAATGACATATGTTATTAAAAATTGGGAGATAATTGGAATAGAAATTGGAGACAAATGGGCTAGTTAAATAAAAGACCAAGGAGAGACCATAAAACTCTCCCAAGTGAAGGTCTATCTTCTCTATAATTGGTCTTTCACTTTATTAATTACTTCATCTCTTGTTAATATCTCCTCTCATCTTCTTCAATCTTCTTCACCCACAATGCTCTCTTTTTGCCCTATCAACGTAAGCCTTGCACTCACCCTTCTTTGCTACTATCATTTTGTTGTCTTCTTCATTTTCCACAAGAAGACCCAACACTACCACCCTTGAATGATGATGCACGTGTGAGAGAAGAAAGCTAGGGTTAAGAGAGATCGTGAAGAGTTTGAAGAATCTTGGAGCTTAATCAAGTAAGTAACATGTTAATTCTCATGGATTGTATGAATATGAAACAAATATGGTGATTAATTGATATTAAATGATAATGAGACTAGTGGTCACATCATGGATGAAGAATGAGAATATTGATGTCTTGTTTCTTTGAGTGTATGATGAGTAATAATAAAAAGATCATGTTATAAATTTTAGTGTGTTAAATTTGTTCATGACTTGCTTAATAAAAATAATTTATGATGATAGATTAAGGGATGAATGATTATGAAAAGGGAAGTTTGAAATATGATGATGTGTGGATGAAGAGGTACGTAGAGTTATGTCTTACTTTGTGTTAAGATGAGTGATAATTCATGAGTTTAGAGCTAATAAGGAAGAGTATTATAATGTCTTGAAATAAGATGAATTAAGGTGATAGTTAGGAATGAAATGAAGGTGAAAAATGAAGTAGAACATACGCAGACAATTGCAAGAGAATAGTTGGAATATGTTAGCTGTAACGTTTCCACTAGACATGCATCTGTATTTTAGTCGTATCTTGATCTGTACATATCCAAATGGGATGATTCTAAGTTTAGATTAAACTAGAGACAAATGGCTATATTTTTCATGAGGAATCGACTTTGAATTCTGTCTCTAAGGGTTTCGAAACTTGGCTTGAAGCTGAGTACTGTGTGCTGTTGCGGTGTGAGAACAGTCTGTAATATTTTGAGTATAACTTGCAAAATACTGAACCAAACTGCGTGAACTTAGTGTCGTTAGAAACTTAAGACATATAGGAACCTTTGTTTAGAAGAATGTATTGCCTAAATACATCAGTTTCTATGTCAAAATGGCCATGCAATATTAACCCAAAAATCTGTCTTTAGAAAAAAACTGGAAAGGCCATCAACGTGACTTGTTTTTCTTTTATGTGTGGTTTGGGACAACAAATAGTTAGGTACTCTCATATGATGCATTTAGACTTGAATGTGATCTTGAATGAGCCTAGTTGATGATGAATTGAGCGATTAAAGTAAGGAAAGTGTATTCGGTATTAACGAATGATTTAAAGATGATGTTAATTGGTTATGAGATACATATTAAGAAAATGTACCCAAGATTGTCATTGAGCATGCATTGTACATAATCCATATATACATATGTGCATAAATGAGTACTTATATAATTGTGCAAGGTTGTAATGTGTGTAAATGTGTGTTGCATGATATAGAAGAACAATTAGAGCGACAACAATCAAACGTTGTCGGGACCTCGAGGCAATAGCTATCTGGAGCAAACAGTGAGTAACCTAGATTGGTCTCACATTGATTTATTGTTTTGTTTAAATTATGTATTGAATTATTATGTGATGTGTATGTACTGATTCCAAACATTGAATGTCCGAGGCGTTTGATCTATGAATAACATTTAAAGTGCTCAGTGAATGTGAATTTTCGTGAATATGTGATTTCTCAACTTAAATGTTAAATGTCAGACCAAGGTCCGATGACAAATGTGAATGAGACTATGAATGTGATTGATTGAACACAATGATTGAGTATGTGTGATGCATTGCATTACATGAATGCATGAAAGATAAAGGCAATTGCGATCAGAGTCGCCAGTAAAAAGAGTTTAAAGCTCAAAACGTGCTAAGAGCCTCTAGCTCAATATGTAAAAAGAACTCTTTATCTCCAACGGATAAGGAACAGTATTAAAGAGCTCAATATCCACAGAGGATACGGGACAATGAAAAAGGCACTCAGTCACAACAACGAAATAAACGAACTTGAGTCTCATGAGCATTGCATATACACTTGATGTAAGTACGAATTCAATGATTGTAATGTATTATTTAATTATGTTGAATGAGAAATGTGAAAATTGTATACAAGGTGTTTTGTGATGCTACATGATGATACTTGAAATGATATGAACTATGTGATTGCATGGATTGTTGTGATAGGTAGGAATTTGTTTTCCTTTCGAGTTCAAACATTGTCTTTCTTTTGCCTATATATACGTAGGTATTATGCAATAAGAAGCAAGCAATATTCAACTTAACTTAGTTCATAATAGCAGTAGTTTTTTTAGTAGCTTTGTTTTCTTTTCTCTACCAAGATAAGTTCTTCGGAGAAATACCAACACGGGAAAAGAGGTGGTCCAGTGACGAGGTCCTTTTATGAGGCACAGAAAAAATAACCTAGAATACACTTCAACCAAGCTCTCTTCTAGGAATACATAAAACTAAAATCCAGTATTATTTAGTAGTCATGATTTTATTTCCATTCCAAATTTCTCAAATTCCTATAACCTAAAATTCTTCTCTGTACAATGAAGACAACGACAAGACTAAGGCAATGGCCTCCGCATATATTTAAGGAAAGTGAAATTGAGGAGCTTTTACCAAAAGAGCTGAGAATGAGGGTGCCCCATCACTACACACTAGCAATATAATTTTAACAAGCCGTGAACTCAAAACTTAAGCCAGCGTTGAAAGTTTACTAGCATTACCTTATGAACAATTTATGTGATGTAAAATAGCTTCAAATGCTAAAAGGATACAACTTTCACAAAAGATATGAAACAACTTAATGTTGTACCGTCCTGATACCAGAAAGATATACAAATCAAAAAGATGAATAATAAAAGATATAAAAGAAAAAGAAAAGAAGGCTCCCGAAAGGAGAAAGAAGATAGAAATTTAAGGTTTGTGAGGAGAATTCAAAGGGAAATGAGGAAACATCTTCATAGTAGTTTAGGAAAATCTCCCAAAAGAGTGAAAAATATGGTGTTAGACTTCTAAATTAGCCATAAGAAAATAAGAAAACTCAAATATAAGAAATTTCAGATAAATAAATATCCAATTTCCAAGTATTAAATTTGTAATCAAATCCAAAGCTTTGGCTCAACAAGATCGAAAGCCAACACGGCTAAAAGGAAATGGTTAAGCAAAGCTCAAACTACAAATCTTATCTAGTGAGATTTCAATGCTATCCAACAAATCAAGATCATGACTTGAAAATTGGGGAAATGAAATGGTAGGTCACATAAGTTTCAATATCAAGGCATACATGAACAAAAAGGCACACCTTTATGGACTATAATAAAAATCAAGAATCCAAATCCAAATTCAATTTTAGCTGGTTAATGCAAACTAGAAAGAAATTAGGTTTAAGAAAGCTGAAATTGAAATCATTTGTTATATTTTGTCTACCAAATAAAATACACTAAAAATCCAAAAATCACCTAAATAGATGAATCATAATGCTTTATTTATATAGAGAGTGAGTATGCACAAACATCAGCATATACAACTATCAAACAAACCATTTCCCAAGGTTTTTCAATGAGATAAATAAGAATAGCTACCTTTGCTCCCTTACATAGGGAAAGGTACCAAGTACATGATAGTGAGACAAGGATTAAAAAATGGCATACTGCAGTTTGAAAAAATAAAAGAAAGAGTTTACCGTTCCAAGCCGATACATGGTCTCAGCATAATCTGGATGCAAATATCCTAGAACACGCCCCTTAATCTACTCGATCACTAGATCATATTAGCAGTAAGAAATTGACTGCTTTTAGTTAAGAAGGTCATACATGGTTGTACCTTTAAAGCACGCTGCCCAAAAAATTCAAAGAAAAAGGACAAAAAATAATATATTAGTTAATAACTAATTAGAAAGAATGTGCATAAACAAAGTCAAGTTGAGAAAGAAGTAATTGATTGAAGCTACTTGAAAGCTATAGAATCTATTAAACTCTTAATGAAGATCATAAATATTGTGTCTTTCTATTTAATTATTCATGAATACAATCACAAATATTCTTTATGCAAGTATATCATGTAAACATATACTGGATATACATATTATCAAATATTAGTATAACATATGTTGCCCTATTAGTACTATGCCTTGAATTTAAAGAATCTATTATTCCCAACTTTTCTACAATCTTAAAGTTTTTTGCTCATAAGTAGGAGAAAAGCCTTAAATATGCTCCTCAGTGACTAACAATACATTTTGAAAAGTCATAGATAGACAAAAGCCTATGAAGTATCATGTTGCGGTCGTTTTATAACATTAACGAGGATCCTGATTCATGATAAATCAGAATCAAGAATAGCCACTAGCTCTCCTTTTCGTCAATTTAATGGTTTTAATTGATAGCAAGGCTAGTGAATTAAGCACCATATGAACAAAACATTTGGACCAACATTCTATCAAGAATCTTTAATAGGTTGTTATGAGAAAACTTCATTCATCTTCTATTGCTCATTAATTCTAACTAATCAATGATCCATTTCTTCAAATTTTTTCAGCCATTTTCACTTCAAATTGTTAATAATGAAGTGATCTATTACTATGTATCAGAATTTAGGGTTTCAAGGTACCCTCTTTATTGAAACTTAATAGGATATATATACATAAAGAGTACAACATAG
>JANIJH010000007.1:408859-425140 GCA_024520975.1 Erythroxylum areolatum | reverse complement strand
TCTAACCCTATCTGAGGAGGATCCCTTATTTTTAGGGATCCTAATACATATCCTATATCTGATATTTATCTCCTATACTTGATATTTATCTAATACAGTATCTACAACACAGATTCTCACACTATGCATTCTTCTTCAATCATCTTCCAACACTCGTTGCATCTTTTTATTAGCATCTTTAAATGATCCAATAGTAACAAGGAGCCAAAATGTCACATCATCCATGACAAAAATCTTGAATCAAACTTCCACCTTATAACTCGTGTACTTCAACCAGATGAAAAAGTCCTCTCTCTTTCCACACTATGATTCCATTTCATAATCTTTTGGCTAACGCAAATATATATAGATGCATTCCAAATATATATAATTTCTTCTTTCTTTAATTTTCACTTGATTAGAGCTATAAAATAAGAAGAATGTGAGACACTTTGCAAATATCGATACTTTAGAAAAATTCAAGATACTACGGTCTCATAAAAAAAAATAGTAACAATAATTATGTCCGATACCTATAGAAATTACAAAATGCACTTCCACAGCATAGCTCTTAATGTATTTTAAGATGACAAAACAATCTTACATTTTATCAAAACAATCTTACATTCTATACGAACAAAATTAATGACCTTATTTACAGGTTATATTCTTATTGATGCGATTATAAAGTTTTGGGTCCAATTGGAACCCAAAAACTAGCAAAGTACAAAAACCTCCCAACAGATGACTTGTATGTCAACCTTTCCAATTTGATAACTCAAAACATGAAGGAAGAATCTCAACCTCTGATTCCATTCAAAGATTGACTTGAATCAAGTTTTGAAAACAAATTTTATGCCTGAAGAGAATGACTTCAACAAAAGATACATGTTTCAATGAAATAGTCAAATTAAAGCAAAAGGAAACATAATAAAATGATATATCACCTCATAACATCTTCGAGATTCTTCCAATTTCCGCTGCATATTATAGAATTGTCCAAGGTTGTGAAGGGCAGCTCCCACCCTACCATAGAAATGATGCAATATAGTAATGCAGTTTTATAAAGACAAGAGTTGACTAAATGAGTTAACTGTAACTATGGAAAAATGTGAGTTGAATAAAATGCGTAGAGAGCAATGTTAAGTTGTATATTAGCTATATAGCATTTTAGGAAAGTCAAGTTCTTGATATCCTAATATTGTGGGATCCTAAGAGACTATTTTCCTTTCTTAGGAGAGTGGATTCCTAGGGAACTATTTCCCTTTTCCTAGGAATATGTAGAATCCTAAGAGATTGATTCCTGTTCTTTTACCTACACTAAAATGTATATAAACATGTAATTCCAAATCAATTATAAGAAGACAAATCATTTTCTCTTCTATTTCTTGTCATGGTACTAAAACCTTAGGGTGCTTAATGAATAGTGTGTGGTCTCCTTGGCTTTGTTTATATCCCATGGACAACATAACTCTTGCAAATCTACCAAACCATGCCCGTGGTGATTGCTTGAGGCCATACAACGCCTTTTTTTAATTTACACACAATATGAGTAGTAAGTTATTCTTATAACCAGCCAAAACCTCCATGTATATCTCCTCCTCTAGATCTCCATGTAAGAACGCATTCTTGACATCGAACTGTTGCAAATCCCAACCAAAATTAGCTACAAGGGACAACAACACTCTAACTATGTTCATCTTTGCAACAGGAGCAAAGATCTCTAAATAATCAATTCCATAAGTTTGGGTTTACCCCTTGGCCACCAACCATGCCTTGACTCTCAATCAACCCATTTGCTCTATACTTCATCGTATACACCCACTTACAACCCACCAGTTTCTTTCCTGCCAGTAACTTAACCAACTCCCAAGTTTTGTTCTTCTTTAATACCTCCATCTCTACATTCATAGCTTGGTTCCATTTTTCATTAGACAAAGCATCAGATAGGGTGGTAGGAATGGTGATGGTATTCAAGCTTACAAGGAAAGCTCTATGAGATGATGAAAAATTCTTGAATGACAAAAAATGTGCAAGAGGGTACAATGGTCATTTTGTAGACTCTCTAGTTCCTTTCCTGATGGCAATTGGAAGGTCCTGGTCATTGTTATTCTCATGAAATTCATCTTGTAATGGAAAGTTAGAAATTGTTACCTCATTCAAAGGATCGGAGTTGGACTTCTAGACTTGCATAGGTTCCGGGATAGTCGTATTCCTTCTTGTGTATACTTTACCTTTGCCAAATCTTACATAAGGTTTTTCTTGTGGTTCATTGGATGTTTTGGATGAACAAAGAGGTGTGGAAGAATCAGATGAACAAGGAGGTGCGGAAGCAGATGTAGGAGGATCAGATGGAGTTTTAGACAATGATAGATCAAACAAAAAATCTTCCTCGTCTCTCTAGTTAAATCCTCCCCCCTGAAGATAAGGATTGGTGAAATAAGGTTGTTGTTCACTAAATGTGACATCTATTGAGACAAAATTTCTTTGATGGACGATGGTAACACTTGTACATCTGTTCCTAAACCTATCCTAATGTCATCTCCTATAGAGATAAATCCTGATACAGAAGTAGCTATACCTAACCATACACTTAGGGTGTACTCTCAGAAGAAGAAAACAAGCATTACACTCCCTGTCCTTGAAGCTATACCAATCTCTGAACCAGTGCAAGTCCCTGCCAAAGAAGCTTATAGTAGTAAGGATCAAGAGGACAACACAGATTTAGAACTGCTAATTGCTTTACAGAAGAAATCTAGATGATGTACTATGCACCCAACTGAGAGGTTTGTCTCTTATGATGCTCTATCTTCTCAATAGAAAGCATTTATTGTTAACTTGGATAGAATTGACATCCCCAAAAATATTCAAGAAGCTCTTAAAGTTCCAGAATGGAGAGAAGCAGTTTTCGAAGAGATAAGAGCACTTGAAAAGAATGAAACGTGGGAAGAAGTTGATCTGCCAAAAGAAAAGAAACCCGTGGGGTGTAGGTGGATATTTACAGTCAAATATAGGGCTTATGGTTCCATCGAGAGGTATAAAGCGAGATTGGTAGCAAAGGGCTATAGTCAGACCTATGGGATGGACTACAAGGAGACATTTGCACCTGTGGCCAAACTAAACACTATCAGACTATTGTTATCTGTAGCTGCAAACTTCGATTGGCCACTTCAGCAACTTGATATTAAAAATGCCTTCTTGAATGGCAAACTAAAGGAAGAAGTGTACATGAAACTTCCTCCAGGGTTTAATGAGGAAGGAGGATATAGAGTACGCAGAATAAGAAAATCCCTCTATGGGCTAAAACAATCACCACGAGCTTGGTTTGAAAAATTTGCCAAAGTCCTAAAAACAAAAGGATACACAAAAGCTCAGTCGGATCATACAATGTTCTTCAGAATTATAGAAGGTAAGAAGACAATTTTGACTGTGTATGTAGATAATATTGTCATAACTAGCGATGATGCAGAGGAAATTACAAGACTCAAGTCAGCTTTGAGGAAAGAATTTGAAGTTAAAGACTTAGGAGAAATGAAATATTTTCCAGACATGGAAGTAGCGAGATCAAAGAAAGGGATTTACATCTCACAAAGGAAGTACATTCTTAATCTCTTGAAAGAGACCGGAATGTTAGGATGTAAACCAAGCACCACTCCCATTGACAATACAAAGTTTGAGAATGAAGAGGATAAACTTGTTAATTGTGAAAAATACTAGACACTAGTGGGAAGACTGATTTATTTGTCTCATACTAGACCAGATATTGCTTTTGTCTTGAGTGTTGTAAGTTGCTACATGCATACACCGAGGAAGCATTTTGAGGCAGTTTATAAGATCTTACGATATTTAAAGGGTACTCCTAGGAAAGGATTATTATTCAAAAAGGGAGATCAAAGAACAATTGAAATATAGACTGATTCAGATTGGGCAAGTTCAGAAGAGGATAGACGATCAACCACTGGGTATTGTACTTTCGTGTGGGGAAATTTGGTCATGTGGCAAAGTAATAAACAAAAGGTGGTAGCCAAGAGTAAAGAGCAGTTGCAAAAGGGATTTGTGAAAGTCTTTAGTTAAAGAGAGTGCTGACAGAATTGAGAATCAATTTTGAGTCACCTATAAAACATTATTGTGATAACAAGGCAGCCCTAAGCATGACACACAATCCAGTCCACCATGAGAGAACAAAGCAAGTTGAAGTTGATCGACATTTTATCAAGGAGCAGATAGAAGATGGGCCTATATGCCTAACTTATGTCCCAACAAAGAAGCAAACAGTAGATGTGTTTACCAAAGGTCTTCAAAGACAAGTGTTTGAAGAATATATCAGTAAGTTAGACATGATTGATATCTATGATCCAACTTGAGGGGGAGTGTGGTCAAGATACATATTATCTCATAAGATTATAATATGATTGTGATCAGATTCTATAGATTAGATAGCAGTATCTTAGAGATAAACATTATCCCAGGATTATCTTCTGTATTTACATAGATTATCTGGCCTATTCTGTACTCCAATTCATGTATATATGTACTACATTCTCTTAGTAATACAATACAGAGCAAATCAGCTCTTATTCACACAATCGAAAATAGTATTCATGCTCCTAACATATAATCATATCATACCGTATGTCTTCTTGACCAAATGATTCCTCCAACAAGTTGATAGCCTCCAAATACAAAGGTTCTGCTTTATCAAATTCCTTCTTGATTCTATAAAGTTCAGCCTAAGAAAACAGAAACCAAAAAACTAAGAGCAAAGATGAAAAATGGCTTCCAATAAAAATAGCTTTCCGTAAGACTACTATTTCGCAAGCAAAAGAAATTCTTTGCATTAACTAATAGTTCCTAGCTAGTATTACTGCTATTGAAATAAGAATAAGTGCAAAAAGAAGAAAAAAAACAGATTAACCAACTGCACAATTTGCATTTAAGGAAAGACTAAACAAACAAATGAAAAAGCAGTGATGCAGTAGGTAGGGCTTAATTTTGAGAAAAAGAATAGCCAAAGTGATAAAATAGCAAAGTTTTTTTTTAAATTAATAGATTTAATTATAAGAAAATATATACAATCTAGAGGACAACACTGGTCTAATCCATAGAATCTAGATTACAGAGAATTATGGTTCCTAGTAATCGTCTACATCTTGAGATCGGGGGAAATTACGAGACCACTTAGTCCAGTATTACTCCAATCCCCGTCTGCTCTTCATGTTACTTGTCATATCTGCAGCTATTCCTCTGGCTAACATGGCCAATCTGCAATGTTCTCACTGCTTCTACTTTCTTGTTTGAAAACTCTACAATTGCGCTCTTTCCATATGTAGTATCCAACTTAAATAGCAAAGTTCACAAAGCATAAGGCAACAAAATGTCACTAGTTAGTTTTGAATAGGAAATAAATCTATTTCACTATTTTACTTTTTTCTTCTCATGAAAATTCCAACAAAAGCAAACAAAAAATATTTAGAATTTGCTTAGTCATACTGTAATAGACAAAAGGAAAAAGAAGGAGAGAGAAAGAGAGGCCAAGAGAAAGACGAGGGGATACTTGAGTTCTTAACAAAATACTAATATAGGAACTTCATATCTATACTGCATCATATAACCCAAACATTCACTTATTTTAAACACACTATAAAACTAGCCACTAATCTAGTGAATGCTTACAAGCAATGGTATACACTATATCAAATTTATCAATCGAGTCTTTTAACCTAATTCTTTTCATAATGGAGTCCTCTTACTTGTCGAAACTTCTCAATTGAATACTTTTCATTAACTCCATCAATAGAGTGTAATGGGCAACCATATTGGTACAAGAATACATGGTAGCATGCCACATCAAAACATAAAGACACATCATTTTTTAGAAGCTCAATATAATTACTATAGATGGCTTAAAATGAGGTTCGACTTTCCAATGCGCCAAGCAAGGATATTGTTCATAGCAACGAATAGAAGAAGACAAATTGCAAAATGAATATTGCATACACAAATTGGATACATTAGGCTGCAGCAGTGAGGCAACATTTGGTGGCACAACTTTACATATGATGATGGGAAAGGGAAGACGAGGAATTTGAGCATAAGACCAAAGAAAGAGGTGAGCATAAGAAGAAGACGATTGGAAAGGCCGCCAGCTCAACCGATAGCCAAAAGAATTAGAACAAATAAAGGTAAATTTTGCTATCTTAACCAGCCAATATTTCTTATTTTCTTCTACTTTAATGGTAGACGAATATGGCAGCTTATATGGTGTAAAAGTTATGGTTTTTCAATTATTGATAAGGTTGAGAGAAACATATACCATATTAAACATGCCAACTAATATATACATAAATAAAGCAAGGTGTAGAACTAAAATTGGTATGCATAACTGTTGGCTATTGTAGATCTATGAGGCCTTCATTATGTATACTATATATGCTTCTTTAGTATAAATCTGTTATCGCTGATGATCAACATACGTAACTCCATAACTTTTCTATTTAAGCATATTAACATAGCCAACGCAATCCCCCAAAATCTATATGTTTCACCTTATGGAATCTGCAAAAACAAAGACTATTACCTAAACTCAATGCATAAAAGTAACTTTTCATAGACTTCTTATTACTTAATGTCAAAAGTTATTCACCTTATGTCCTTAGCTTCTCTGTACACTCATAATTATCATTTCTTTTCTCATTTCACCTTGTTAGAATAATTAGAAAAAACAAAATGTGGAAGGAAAAAACATACAATATGGAAAAATAAGGGTGGAAGTGTGTTTTTTTAACATATTACGAAAGTTGTATAGCCTTGTTTATATACATATGGTGTCCAAAGTATTAAAAAAAAAAAAAAGAGGAAAAGAAAAAATATATCCAAATCTCTTAATCACAACTCTCTAACAAAAACCTACAATTATAGCCTTTAATAAAGGAATGTGCACATCTACCTAGTGAACAGATGTCATCCATTCCCAACTTGGTAACAAGGGATTGAAACATAGATTGCTCAAGCCCTTGGTAAGTATATCTGCAAGTTGGGAGTTAGTGGGCACATAAGGTTTACAAATCAAACCACTATTGAGCTTTTCTTTGATAAAGTTTTGTTTGGTTATGTTGTATTGGATTGTGTGCAATACTTATGATAACTTTGGAAGGAAAACTTCATGTGCAACATATTCATTTGACATTACAATTGGAGCCAAATTTTGATCTTACAACTCAATGTAAGGAAGATAGGGAGACCCATCAGCTAAAACTTTTCTTGAAGGAAACAATTTATACACAATAGACATTCTTGTCAAAGAAAGCACAACCCTAGGAGCAAAATTCTCAACCAAGTACAGCAATGACAAACCTGATAGGCCAGGAAAACAAGGATATAACTAAAAAAACTCAATATCAAGAGATGTTGGACAAGCAGAGGGAAAGCAAACAATTTGATATAAAAAAGTAAAAATAAAATCTAGGGTAGTTGGAAGATCTTTAATTGTGCTGAAATCTAGGATTTTGAAGCTGAAACTTATGAAATAAGGAATCAATAAAGAGGATAGATCTAGAAACCACTCTTAGCTATTTTATAATAAATTACAAAACTTGCCTAGGAATTAAAGACAAACAAAACTAATGGACTCAGAAATAAATTTCTACAAATCAGTTCTAGAATTTAAGAATCACTTCTAAATATCTAAGAATCACTCTTAGAAAAAAAATCTCACTTTGAAAATTAGTCTTTTTCATTCCTTGAACATTGAAAGCATAAACATATATATACTATTTAGGCAATATCAGAGAATGCAATTGAGGGCTAGATACAATCTAAACACCCTCTTAGCCTTTATATAATAGTAAGAATCAAGTACATAAGGAAAGGTAATATTAACAATAAGTAGGAAATCATATAGGTCTAACTTTTCCTAATACTCCACCTAAAACTGAGGCAAACATATCACAAGCTCCAAGCTTGTTACATATAGATTTCACCTAAGACACCCCTAAAGCCTTGGTGAATAAATCAGTGAGTTGGTGTTCTAGCTTGACATATGGAGTCTTCATCAATCTTTTTTTAAGCTTGCACAAAAAAAAGTGACAATCCACCTCAATATACTTGTTTCTATCATGGAAGATTGGAATAAAAGCAATATAAATGGCTGCTTGATTATCACACATCAATTTCATTGGAGATGAGTGCTCAAAACCTAGTTCCCGAGAAGATGCTTCAACCAAATGAACTCACATGTAGTATATGCCATGGCCCTATACTCAGACTTGGCACTAAAACGTGCAACAACTGATTGCTTCTTGCTTTTCCATGACACCATGATTCCATCTATAAATATATAGAAGCCTGAAGTAGATCGAATATCATAAGAAGCTGCCCAATCTGCATCTGTATATCCTTGAATCTGAGTATGGCCATAGTTAGAGTATAGAAGACCTTAGCCTAACAAACCTTTCAAATATCTCAAAATCTTGACAACTACATTTTAATGTTAGTTCGAGGAGACTTCATAAACTGACTCACTACAGTTATAGCAAACGAGATATCTAGATGAGGAACAATCAAATAATTCAATTTACCAACAAGTCTTCTACACTTACCTGGATCTTCAAGATACTCTCCTTTCTCAACATCAAGTTTACATTCAGCTCCATAGGACTATCAACTAGCTCAGTTCCTAATAGGCATGTTTCCTCCAGAAGGCCAAGGACATACTTTCTTTGAGTAAACAAATTCTCATTTTCGACCTTGCTACCTTGATAAGTATAAAATATTTTAGTAACCAAGGTCCTTAGTAAACTTGGTCTACAAGAAAGGCTTTAAAGACGGATTCCTACTTTATCAGCACCAATAATAATAATATCAACATAAAAGATCAAAAGAATCCTAACAACTTTCGAGTGACAATAAAACACAGAATGATCCACAACACATTACTGCAAACCTAACTCCATGACCATTGTATTGAAGCATCAAAACTAGCCTCTCAGTTATTGTTTTAGACCATATAGAAACTTTTTAAGGTGGCACACCAAATAGTCACCCCTAAGTGACGAACCCTAGTGGTTGCTCTGTATAAATAGTCTCCTCAAGATCACCATGAAGGATAGCATTTTTCATGTAAAGTTGAAGAAGAGACCAATTATATATGGCTGCCAGCATAATGAAAACACGTACAAATTTTAATTTGGCTACAGGAGAAAAGGTCTTAGTATAGTCTATACCATACACCTGTGTATATCCCTTAGCCACCAATCAAGCTTTTTAAACAATCAACCATGCCGTCAAGATTGACCTTAACGTTGAACACCCACCACTGTCTGATCATGTGGAAGAGAAACTAGGTTCCTTGTATTATTAAGCTACAAAGCCAACATCTTTTCTTCCATAACATGTCTTCATCCAGGATGAGTCAAAGCTTCTAAATACCCATGAATGTTTTCTAAGAATAGATGAATAACAAGTTGTTGGGTTAACTTGATGAGCCACAAATGCCATACATGAAGATGATGCCTGCTGAGCTGACTGATACTACAGGTACTTCATATACTCATCCTAGATAAGGTAACAGATAGTTGTGAAGTTGTAGCCAACAAATGTTTTTCAAGAGAGGCCATATAAGCCACTTACAAATGAGTACATTTACTCCAACAAGTCTTCTCATCATGTCCACCTCTATCACAATGTGTCCCGTGAAACTTGAATCTCTACCACATCCTCATCTACCACCACATCCTCCCCAACTACCCTCATGGCCTGCTCTAGCTTGTAAACCATATAGTCCACAAATGCAAACCTATCAAAGTTGTTCTTGGATAGACTCTCCTCAGCCTAGAATGAGAGAGTCTATAATATACTTCAGCTAAGGATGGAAGGTCTACAACTCCAATGATTTGTTTTTTTATAGGCTCAAACTCAAGTTTCAGTCCTACCAGAATGTTCATAGTCACTAAGTGCTCCCTTTGAATTTGCATTGCCTTAACATTAGATGTAATGGGTAGCAAAAAATTCAACTCCTCAAAGGCATGTTTCACTTTCCCAAAGTATTCAATCAAATTTCCCTTGGGTCTGGACTAAAACAACTCGACAAAGATACCATACATGCGAAGCATATTACTGGAATTAAAAAGCTTAGCATAGTCACAAGCTTGCTTACAGGTACTAACATAAGAGAATAGGATTGCAATTTTAGGCTACATAAAATCAAAAAGAATATGTAGCAATTATGCATCATCAGCTTTCTAATTTTCCAATATTTTCTGATCAATTGGGAGATCAGAAGTGAGATGGGGCAACTTTCTCTAACCTCTAAAAAACAATTCTACATTCTTAGACCAAAAAGAATACTTGCTACCATTCAAACATTGTTTGGTGATTCGCAGATTGAAGAAACCCATTGTTGAGACAATTGTCGAGACACTCATCAGTGGCTTCTTGCTAGAGTCTCACATACTCCTAATATATTTGACAAATTTTTTTACTAATGAATATTGGTAACTTTGTTGACGATGCTCCAAAACATATGATAGACTATACTAATGAAAAGATACTCAAGTTTTGGTCAGATTGGACATGAAAAAAAAACCTTGTTCACAATGAAAAGGTGAATAAACCCATCAAACTACCATTGTAGGTGGTCGTCAGACAACTATGCGCGATTACCCACGCATTGATACGTGGAAGGTTTTCGACAATAATATCCGTGCTACTCTAATTGTTGATGCCTTTGGTTGCTTCTATATGATATGTTTTTGGTTTCGGTGGACGGAGGTAAGGGCTTTGGATAGGTCAAAGGGTTTTAGGGATTTAGGGTTTTATGGTGAGGGTTTTGGTTAGGTCAAAGTGTTTTTGGGTGCAAAAGGGAGGTTTTGGTGGTCTGAGGTTAACCTAGCTCTGATACCATGTTAAGTCAATATCAGAGAATGCAAATGAGGGCTTGATACAATCTCAAGACCCTTGTGGCCTTTATATAATAGTAAGAATCAATTACATAAGGAAAGTTAATCTTAGGAATAAATAAGAAATCATATTGGTCTAAATTTCCTAATATATACAAATTTTGAAATCCAATTCAAATAGAACAAGAATTCCAACTAAACTTCAAAAAATAATAATAGAATCCCATTTAATAAGGATTGTAATTATTCCTTAATAAACTTATACTCTAAACTATTAAAGAAAAATTAAAGTGGAAATACATTCAATTTTTAGTAAGAAAAATTAAACAAATTTTCATTATGCCACAAGGTCATTTTTTATTTAGTTTTAGTGCATGAGACAAAAAGGGGGGCCAATGTCAAGCTTGAACTTTGGAGGCATACGTTAGAGTCGAAAGGCTTTAGATTGAGTATGACTAAGACTAAGTATGTGAAGTGTAACTTTTCGGGGCATAGAGTGGTTACCAATGTGGAGGTAAAGATTGGTTTAGAAACTACACCACAAAAGGAGTGTTTTAACCAACAAAAACACATTTGAGGGCACAAGGAACAAGTTTTCCTCTATTTTGAGAGTGAATATGAACATAGGCTATACTTCCAAAAATTCTAGGAACAAGAGTATTGAAGAGGCTTAGATTCATTTAGAATTGTGTAAAAACATTTATTGGTGATTGAAAATTAAGAACTCTAGTTGGCAATCTGTTATATAAGGAGGCAGAAGTAAGGACAGCTTCCCCCAAAAAGTTTTGGGAACATTTTTATGAAAGAGTAGTGCCCTTGTTTCCAGCACCGCTCCCTTGTATGAAGGTGCTTTTTATAGTATGTGCAATAGAGGGTGTCTTTATTTAATGACTTGGATGGAGGAGACTACCTATTGTCTTCTGCAGTTTATGCCGCATTTACCTCCTTCAAATTTGTGTATTTAGTTACCAGGGTAGATCCTTAATTTGCTGCTGGATGTATTTACAGCATCACTTCTTCTCCCTTCCTCAGTTCTAATCATAACAATGGCCTCATTCAAGGATGGAAGATCATCTCTTCCCAAAATTTGGACTCTCATAGCATAGAATTCTACATTAAGACCAACAAGGAACTTAGAGATTTGATCTTTTTCCATAAATCATTTTATCATTCCAACATCTTCTACACACTGCATTTTGATGCATTGACAATGATCTAATTCCTGCCATAGACTTTGCAAGAGATTTGCATGCTCAATTTCTAAGCAAGTCATTTGTTTAGTTGCTGAAATTTGAGTTTTGATCTCATAAACTCGAGCAACATCATTAACCATAGAGTAAGTTTGTTGAATTGCCTCCCAAATCTCCCTAGTTGTGCTGAGAAACGTACAGGTGCCACTTATCTCAGGATTCATTGAGTTCCATAGCCATGACATAACCATGGAATGATGCTCATCCTACGTCAAATCTAGGATCAGTTTTGATTGGTCCATCCCCAACAAATGGCTAAGCTTGCCTTTTCCCCTTAAGAATGTCCGAACAAGTTGAGACCACATCAGATAATTCTTCCCCTTCAAATGATATGTTGCTTGAATGTTTGGTACGTCCCCTGTGTGGGTTATAGCAATGTTGTCTAATGGAGAGACCTCACTGGTAGTTGTATCCTTTGACATGGCTCCTTGGCTAGGTTTCAGCAGCTACCTTTCCTTGCAGAAGAATAGAATTTTGGACAAAAGTTTCCAAAAAAAGAGTTGATGGCTCTGATACCATGAAAAGCAGAATAATAGTTTTGTCTTTACTTGAATAGTTTACAAGAACATATACAGGAGATATCCCTAAAATATATCCTACAAATTAGGGATATACACAATCATATAACTACTTATAGGATATAAATAAATATACAGTAATAATCTTATCTAATTAAAATATACAGGTAACTAATAATCTTATTCCACAAAATCCTCTAACTAATTATCTCCTATGCATAATACCGACACAAGCATTAATAAAAAATGGACAATTATTCTTCCATTTAATCTTGAATGCATTTAGAATTCTTCCCATCCTAAGCATGCATTTAGAATTCTTCCCTTCCTAAGTATTAGGAAGGGATAAGGATACAAAAATGAAAACTAACAACAAATAAGAGAGCACAAAGCTCAATAGAGTTCACCGAACTAGAAGACCTTGCCATATTGAAACAGATTAGCAATAAGAAGTTTTGAACACTTAGTGTAGAAGGTGTTGGCAACAATCGTGATTCTATTGTAGTATTATGCCATTGGATTTAATTGGTATCTGTAATACAAATAAAACGTAGGAAAAAACATTAAATAGCCCAAGATTTTCCAAATACATATAGTATGGAATTCCTACACCATCTGGTTTATATACTCGACAAATACAAAACTATTGAAATAACATACCGGAATTCACCATTCGATAGGAAGTAATACCCTTATTGCCACTTATCATATGACCACAATCATGATTAGGAGATTTTTTGTAGGGTTTTCAATGGAAAATAGGATGTAATTATTCATTCCCTTAAAAATATTTTGTCAATCTTAACCTAACAACAATATGAGATGATAATGAGTCTTGTATGGAAGATATTTGCATATATTAGCATTATAATACCTTTTCCACATTACTAGAATCCGTACACTACATCATTTTTAAAAAATAATTTAGTGTCTAATATGAAAGAAGTAACATTTATATCGTTAAGAATCCGATATGCCTATAACCACAAACAATTTCAAGCAAAATGATGGCAAGCTAACTTTTAACCATAGTTCTAACCTTGTCTTGATAAGTACAATTTATGCAAACACTAAACCAAGAACCACACAAACAACAACTCTTAACCTATGAATGCATATTAATGTCAACTCACCAAATTGTTGCAAGCTGATGCAACATGGGGATCTCTCTCCCCAAAACCTTCTCTTGCTTCTTGAATGGCAGAGAAGAAGAGTTTTTCAGCCTCATTTATTTTTCCCTAAAAAAGCACAAGGAAATGAATTTTCAAGAAAATATGAAAAAGACGATACTAAAGGATGACGCACTTTTCTGGAATTATGAGCATGTGGAAAAATGTGCTTGATTGCAGGAAGAATAAATTTGACAACAGTGATAGAAAAGGAAGAGGCAATTTTCTAGAATTTTGAGACATAGGGCAAAATGTGCTTGCCTGTAGGAAGAATTCCCTCCCTTTATCAGTAAATATCCTCCATTTAGCTGTATGTATATTTGAAACTACAGAACCATCCTCAACCTTTTGTAACCCAATTACCGTAGCACCATTCAAATCATGCTCCGAACTACTTCCAACTGACGCATCTGAAAGTATGAGATTGGAATTTATCCCAAGCATAATTGCTGCAAACACGAACCATAATGATATACATATCATTAAAATATCTTCAAAAACAAGCACCAAGATTAAGTTTAAATTCAAATGCCTTGCAAAAGTCAATTACAATTAAGGTAATGACAAAGAAATATGTAATAGGCCATCATTTCCCTATTTTTAACACCACTAAGTGTCCAGTTTGGTGAAACATATTAATACTACTCATCTATAGAAACCAATTGATATCGAAAACAAATTCCCATTCTTAAGGTCAAGAAAGTATCCACTTGTTAAGAGAAAGATTTTGTATTAAACGCGTTATCATCAATTATTGCTGCTAGCTACTAAAGGAATTTATCACTTTTTGCATTTGTAGAGGCCTAATTATGAGCCACGGAATACACTGGCTATGCCCAACATGTGAAATAGGTGCATAAGGATGTTGTGCTCAGCTGAGATTTGTAGAGGCATTCCATTAAAAAAAGCTTAGAATAATACACAAAAGTAGAAAAGTGTCTACAAGTCGTTGAAGGTAAAATTCAGCTATGGAGGACTCCAATGAGAAGAATAAGCAACAAACAGCCAGAAAGCGGCAATCATGCAGTTTATACCCAACTGTGTAGCGTGGCTTTGATGATTGGATTTGTAAGTTTAATACAAATCATAAGTTGCCACATAAATTCGGTCAATTTACCCAATAATCACCACAAATAATATAAGAGTTTCCAATTTTTCTTTCAAAATTATTCAAATTTACTCGCACATTAAAGATAACGATCATGATACAGATATAATACAGTAACATTACCGGCTTGTCCCGCTACAACATTCCATACGTGAGGATTCATCCTCCAACTGGAATTTCCAGAACCATGCCTATGGAAATAGTTTATTTGGGCTGAAAAAGCGCAAAACCAGATTCAGAAGGATTCCAACACAAAGAAAAGAGCATACAAATAACATTAAACTTATACGTACTGGGCAGCTCGTTTGGGCAGCAAGAAGATGAAGATACTATTATATGAGAAGGAAGACGGAATTTCCTCAGAAAAATTCGTGCTACTTGCCGCAGGTGCATCCCTGTGAGACAGCGTAGGTAGAGATATAATTAAAACGGCTAAGGGCTTTTAATGTATAGTTTGCAACTCTTTCTGTTTCTTTGTCAATTGCTTAAGCACTCTGTCCGTCTAAACCCTTTGATACCTCCTTTTTCTGCGGTTGGAAGGTAAATTTTCCTATTTAACTTTTGCATAAAAGCATAATTTCAAATCAAAAGTTACGGAATATTTTAATTTAAACTTAAATATTTTATAATATTTAAAATTTTAAGGTAAAAGCATCAATTGAAATTTAATATTTTTATCAAAATTCAATTTAAATTCTAACTTTTGAACAAGTTCTAAGGTTTTATAAACATTTAAAAAATATCAATTTAACATTTGCGTCTAATATAAGAAACATATACACACACACATATATATATATATAAGCATTAGTTTTGGATAAGGTCTAACTTTTTTTTTCACTAACCATCTAATCTTTTTTTACTAACTTATCCTAATTTTGAATATGCAAATGTTTGAAACATTTTGACCCATTCAAACATTCATATTAGACCAAACAACTGACAAACCAATGTAACCAGAAAGTAACTATCATTCTATAACTACTATTTATAACTATCACGACCAAAAACTAAAGTGCTCTTTAACTTGTCTCAAACCTGAATTTTCAGCTACTAGGATGTCATGATCATTCCATTTCCAAATGTGGTTGTATTTTGTCGAAATGGACAACTTTCACACTTTATAGCTTTTTAATGACTTGACAATACTTTGAATAGCTTTATTGCATCAACTTTTTGCCAAAACATGCCACTATCATGCTACCAAAGTTGTGCAATATTGGTTCTTACCAAGCACCAAAAAGAAGGTCTCACAAACCTCCCTGCAACATCTCGTATGTTATATACTAGCAGGTTAACACTGCGCAAATGCGCAGTGAAAGTGCCCAGTGAATTTATACGCAGGGCAAAATTTAACATGAC
>JANIJH010000007.1:395791-408759 GCA_024520975.1 Erythroxylum areolatum | reverse complement strand
TCTGATGCTTATACTACTACAATTCCGTTCATTGTTCCCTCAGCAGATGAAGATCAATCCTCCTTACCGAGTGACTCCCAAGATGAACTCAGCAGATTACGCGGGGAATTCAATGAGATGAAGGAGACGATAAATGATCTGAAGAAGATGATCACAGAACTACTGAAGAGTCGTCGTCCTTAATCATTTTTTATTATAACAAATAGGGGGAGAACAGAATGAACAAAGGGAGAAGAGAGCAGACGAGAAGAGGATGTCCAGAAAAGAAGGTGTAAATGTAGTGGACGAAGAAAGGAAAAGTCAAAGAAGAAGTTTAGAAGATAAGTTTTTTTTATTTCTTTTTCATAACATTGTATTTTTTCTCTTGTATATAATTTGTTATCATCAAAAAGGGGGAGATTGTTAAGTCCAAATGACTTTACTTAAAAATGATTTTGATGTATAACAAAGAAAACAAATAAAAAGGAAGTCAGACAGACGAAGTCGAACAGAGACGAAGTCGAATACAGACAAAGTCGAACACAGACGATGTCAACACAGACGAAGTCAGACAGACGAAGTCGAACACAGAAGATGTCGAATACAGACGAAGTCGAACACAGACGACGTCAAGATAGACGAAGTCATGCAGACGTAAAGAAAAGCAGAGGCAGACACAAACGCAAAGAAAACCAGACGCAGACGCAGACGCAGATGCAAACGCTAAGAAAAATAGACGAGGACGCTCAACTGATTAACCGTTTCTTTAAAGATTCAAGAAATAAGAATCAAGAAGCAGTTCGAGACGAAGGCTATAAATTCAAGTCGAAGTCGAAGATTGTAAAGTTAGACAACGTGAGAAAAAGTGATCATAAAAGCATTAAGTGCAAATTTTACAACAGAAGATTGCGTCAGAAGATTGAAGATTGTGTCAGAAGATTGCGTGTATATCACGCGAAGACACAACATTCAATAAACAGAAAAAGCAGAAAATATAAGTCGCTGGATTAAATGGACGAATGAGATCTGACTAAATATAGGCAGTTAGATTAAATGAACGAATGGGATGGATTGCATGGTCGTCCATCCCATTCGCTCTTAGTATATATACTTAATAAGAGACAATTTCTTCTTTTATCTCATTTTCTCATATTTTCATTTTAACCCCCCCAAAGCTACTATTAATGAATTCCCTCTCTTTAACCATTCTTCATCGTCGATGACTCAAACTAGTTAGTGTTATATATTAATCTCTTCCTCTCAACAAGCTCGACACAACCACACCCTTTTCAACCACCATTGTCACTGGAATCGTTGCAAAAATTGAGGAGAAAAACTGACAAAAAATGTCAATCATCGATCCATTGCTTCTAGTGGTTATTGTCGGTCACCACCACCACCATTTAACGAAAAAAGCCCCATGGTTTCATCGCCAACCACTACTCAGATTACCACCAATTGACAAAAAGAGGTATAGTAGGAGCGAGACCTCTATCAGAAGGCTCGGACGGACGAGTTCAGTTACCAAATAAGTTCATACCGACTTACTATTACCGTTGTTATACCAGCAATTGAATAATGTTCAATGTTGGTGTAGATGATAGCATGTAGTAATGCATACCATATTCATATACATGTGTATCTATATATATATAGATATCGATTGATACTTATATATTTATATAGCGAAAGCGTATATACAGTAATGTATACCCAATTTAGTGTAAGCCTTTATATCAAATTAAATGAGTGGATACGTTGGGTTAGGTATTGCATACAGGCATTGATCATTGCATAACTAAATGTTTACTTGATAAATTGCATGCTTAATATTTGATATGTATTGCTATGTTCGATTGTGGGGAAGAAAAGATTTGTAGGACGTGCCACTCGAAAGTCAGTTTTTGGAAAAATCTGAAATGATTCATTAGGTTATAAAATTAGATTCAAAGTGTTTATTTGAGGTATAAACCCTACGTACAAATGATACTTAAGTGATTTTTGATATTGGATTGATTTTGTGATGAGAATAATGAAAAAATACCCGGGATTGTCATGAATATGCATTGTGCATATTTCATAAACATAAATGTACATCAAGGAATATTCACGAAATTGTGCAAACTTGTGATATATGTATTTATTGTACATTATAGAGGAGCATTTGGAACGTCAACATTTAGATGTTACCGGAACTTTCAAGCATTAGCTCCGAGACAAACTGTGAGTAACTTAGACAATCTCACTCAATTTATTGTTTGTTCTAGATCATGTTTGAATTATTTTATGAATGTGAGATTGATTGTTGAATTATGGACACTGAAGGTCCGAGATCTTTGATGCATGAATTTGATTTTGAAGTGTTACTTGTATGTAAATGAGAAGAAATAAATGTTTTCTCAACAATTTTGTTAAATGTCAGACCAAGGTCCGATGACAAATATATTCCAAATGTGAATATGAAAGCATGTGATTGATTAAGAATACGATAACGTAAAGCATTCCAATGCATGAATGCATAAAAGATAAAGACATTTATAACTGGAGTCGCCAATATAAAGAGCTTAAAGCTTAAACTGTGATCAGAGCCTTAGGCTCAGTTGTGAATGTACCCGGTATCTACTATGAGATATGATACATTATCTGATATAGCTCGATATCCATTAAAGGATCTGGGCTAGTAAAAGGCACTTGGTCATAACGACAATAATAAACGAAAGCGAGTCTTACATGCATTGCAATTATAATTGAAATGTGTATTTTTGTATGAATGGAATGATTGGTATTATTGTTCGGAAAGTGATATATGATGCTTGATGCAAAAATGCAAAGATGTGGATCATATGTTATGTGTATTGATGTGATTTGTAAATTAAGTGAATAATCGATGATGGTTATCTCATTGAGTTCGCAAAACTCATCAAAATTACAATGTTGATTTTTCAGGATTGAGAGAAGACTTTAGCTACTGAAAGATGCTACAAGAAGTATAATCTTATACTTTTGGGAATAAGAAGAAATGACTCAAAAGTCGATCAGCTGGGATTGGAAAGATTAGATAGATTTTTGTGTAATTTCCTCTTTTATGTAGCATATTTTGTATTAGGATATGATGATGTACATTTATGGTTGTTTGAAAGCTACAATGTATATAAGTTCGAGTTTATGAAACGAAATGAGAAAATTTGGTTTTAAAATATTGTGACTTTTTTGATGATATCTTATAAGAGAATAAAGATAGATGATGACATGTTAAGTGATTGTAGTGACTATTCTAGGGCGCCATTATCATAGGATATATACTGGAATGTCCTCTGGATGTTCTGATATGTACCTATGGTAGTGGTGCACTACAAGATTCTAGAGGAAGCGCACTATACTACATACCATATGCATCTAGGTTCTACCAAAATGTACCATAACATTAGAGATATGTATTGGTGGGATGGTATGAAGAAAGATGTGGATGAATATGTTTTGTAAATGCTTGATGTGTCAACAAGTAAAAATTGAGCATCAGAAGCCCTCAAGTAAGCTATAACCACTGCCAATTCATGAATGGAAATGGGAGAGGATTACGATAGATTTCATGGTTAGCCTTCTTTATAAAAGAACTCGATGTGACTTAAGCTGGGTGATCGTAGATAGATTGATGAAATCAACACATTTTTTACTCGTGAAGACTACTTATTCAGTGTCTAAGCTCGCTTAAATTTATATTGATTAGATAGTGTGCCTCTATGGAGTAGCTGTATCGATAGTTTTGGATCGGGGATCGCACTTCACATCTCAGTTCTAGAAAATATTATAAGAGGCGTTGGGCACTAGATTGGATTTTAGTACAACATTTCATCCTCAGACTGATAGATAGTCTAAAAGGACAATTTAGACCTTAGAGGATACGTTGAGGATGTGTCTGATAGATTTTGGCAATAGTTGGAATTGACACTTACCTTTGATTGAGTTTGCCTACAATAATATTTCCATTCTTATTACTGTTGAATTTTTTTTTTGTAATTATTCGACCATAAATCCATCAATCAATTAGTAGTAGTAATGGAACTTGGGAGGTATCGAAAACTTTGCCTTTGTGGTTCAATTTGTGCCAAAGAGTTACGTCCCAATAGGAAGTTGAATAGCTTGTCTTCTTTTGACAAGTTGCAAATATTTAGCATAAAAAAACTTAATGCCTTGACATAATTTTTATAAAAAAATAGAAAATGAGAAAATGTTTGTTTTATTCTTTCTCTCATTTTGATTCAAAAATTAAAAACAAGCAAGAAACAAACTAACATAGAAACACACATGTAAATAAAAAGTAATGCGAAAATGTAAAGAAAAAAAATTTACTTTCCTTGGATTGCCTCACAAAAAGTGCCTTGGTTTAGGATCGCTGGCTAGACTTCGTGTTTCCTCCTCACATGACAAAATTTTGATCTTCAGGTGTCGCATGCAGCTTCTCCATACAAGGCTCCTCCAGAAAGGGCCTTGGTTGATGATCCATCATATTCAACATCTTCCTTATCCTTTGACTTTCAATCGTGACTGAGTCCATGCACTCTGAAAATATCTCAAAAGTCTCTTCGCCTTTTTCTTTCGCATTTAATTCCTCCAATCTGCTATGTAAAACTGAAAAGTCATTCTTAACAACAAAATGGAACTCAGTACTTACCTCTGAGCCACTAAGAGTAGGTAAAGAGAGGTTACTGGCTTGTTTTCTTTTTTCTTCTAATATTTACTTTGCAGGTGTGGTAATTGGTTTGGAAAAGCAATTTTTATCTCACTCATCGATAATCTATATCAATGTGAGCATATTTGCAAGGCATGGATTATCACTACATCTTTAGGAAAATGAAAGGAAACTCACAGTCTTTATCAGTAAGAGAGGCATAAGATGCATTACTGGTTGAACCTACAAAAGCAACGAAGATTGTGCATGGTATCCCAAGCTACAAGGTCCACTCCTTTGGCAATTTATCAATAGGAGAGCCCTTACTTCCCGAATGAGAAGGAGTAGTAGGAAGTCTTGATTACTTTTCTGTTGCTTGAAACTCTTATATGGAAATAGTTGTGTTGCTAGTAAGATGGTCTTTGATATGATCATTTTGGTTGCTAGATATGGTTTAGGCATGTTATTGTGTTTGTGTAATCTGGGGGAATAGATTTAGGATTCCTCATGCTTTCTTGTAAGTTCCCTTTCGGATGGGTAAGGAATTGCCATATTTGGAAATCTCTCGATGTACATACTTTTTATTATTTATTTATAATTTTTTTGAATTACCAAAAAGTCTTTTTTGCTTCGAGCTTCTCCTTTGCTTCTTCTACACAAGCAACTCCTTGAGTGATGCTCTTAAAATTCTCAAACTCCTCATCACTTTGTAAGATTTCTGCACTTACGTTCATAGGGTATGCCTCAGGTTCATATGACTGCTCCTCTTCTACTTGTGATTCTAGGCGTTCGATCCTCGTTGCCGTTTCACCCATTTAGCTTAACAAGTTCTATTTTCTAGATGTTATATGCCTCATTTCCTGCTAAAACTGTTGGGTCTTTTGTTGAAGTTGTTGCATACTTTCTTGAAGCTACTGCATACTCTGTTGAAATTGAAGATTGCTAGCAATCATAACATTTATCAATTCTTCCAGAGATGTACCTAAGTTTTGACAAGAAGTTTCTAGTCTATATGAGAATTGTTGTGTGTCTTGCAAACTACTATCATAGAAGTAATTCTGATGGATATCCCATCTATAACCAAAGTTAGGTTGATTAATCCATCCAAGGTTATAGGATTGAGAATAAAAGTTACAAAAAAAATTACTTCCATCTATGATTTTTTTTTTCAAAAACACGAAATAGAAAAATGAAATGATCACGAAATAATTGAAAATAAACCAATTATAAACAAATATATACAAAACACCTGTTAAAATCACAAACAAACACTAAAACATTGCACTCCTTGACAACGACACCAAAATTAACCGCCCGTCGTAACGTTAGTCAAAATAAAATAACTAGACTACTCCTGTAGCAGTGGCGAGTCTAGGTCAATCCTGCAGAGAGTGTGTGTAAAGTTTCTGAAACGAAAGTAATTGGTGTTTAGGTTTAGGGGAATTTTGGTTTTATAAATAAGAAAATAAAATGAAACTAGACTAATAAAAACAAATTAAAGAAAACATATGAAAAATAATAAAAGTGAAAAATTCGGTAGGGACCTAGTTCTTTGGTTCAATCTCGACCTAAACCTTAATTAAATATATTTCATTGATTTGTTGTTCTCAAACCTCTCCTATCAACTATTAATCGTGAGTTAATAATTAATGCAAGTTTTTCCTTAGATAGTGCTTAACCAAGGTAATGCTATCCCTAATGATTACGAATCATTAGTCACTATATCTTTTCATAATACCTAATGGGTTCATACACAAATAATCGAACTATAATGATAAAACCATTATTCATACACAAAACCCAAATCAATACGCATAGGATAACAAAATTAATTTCTAAAGAGAGAAAGAAACAACAAAAATAGTGAAATACACTTAACCCGGGTCGACGTCGATATCTCCTTTGAACTGGCGTCGGGAAACTATCACTCCATGGGTCTCTCCAGAAAATGCTTCAGCTGACTATTCTCCCTTAATCCACACTACTGTTTTTCAGCTTCACGCTATCTTTTATTTATTCTCACGGCCCCACTCCAAAACAAAGACCACGCTACTCCCTTCTATTTCTATTAAAGCCAACCCTTTAAAACCTAATACTCTTACGACAATGTTTTAGCCCATGTGTTGCTTGAGTTTTATGTTGTGGCGTGTATGCGTTAATTACGTTTATGTGAACAATGTTTGCATGAAACGTTGTTGCACACGCTGCCGTTTCTGGTGCTCCTTCCTCAATGCACCTGCTACAGCCACTTTCTTCTTGTGCTTATGTCCTTTTGGGTTGTTGACTATCCACCTACTGCAGTGTTTTACTCTTAGACATTTGCGTTTTGGTTTATCTGCTCACCATTTTATGCAGTGTTACTTCAATGTTTTAAGTCCAACGTTGCATGCAAAACCACGCTACTTTCTTCTTCTAGTTTTACGAAGATAAGTGAAAATTAATCTTCGAAAAATGGCCAACATATAGAGCTTTCGACTCATGTTAACTTCTTTGCTTCCAAATTATGCCTAAAATTACATATGAGCCAGAATGAGTCTCTTAAGCAATTTTATATCAATAATCACTAAGTATTATGGAATAATTCATAATCAATTAATCACATATCATACACTCATGGGAGGCAAAAGACCAAAGTGTTGAACAAGTATTAACTTATTGGTTTGATGATAACAAAATATATTACTACTAATAGATTTACTTTTGGTGATATTAGTAACTTTATTATAATAGACTCAAGAAATGTGTGAATGATGAAGTTCAATAAAAGGGTAAAGTGAAAATAGGATTCAATTGAATGGAAAAAAAATGTGCAAAGTGGAGCATATATACAATTCAAGTGAAGAATTAAAAAAGGACCAATATAGCCTCTTAAGACTTAAACAATCATTATAATCCTTCTTGTAACCTTATCTTGCTTATTTCAATGAATTAAGAGCTTAATCATTGCATGATCATTTGCATATAGGATTTAATGCATAATGCCTTTCATCATCAATAGGAAATTTATTTTAATCTATGAAGAATACATCTTAATTTTTAAAATTTTTCATCTTAATTTTTAAAATTTTCCTTAAGAAACTTTTGAAGTAAGTTTAGAAATATATTTTCATACATACTGATTTACCAATCTATAGGTGTGGTTGACCAATGTACTACATTTGGATATATTGGTTGACCAATATGTAGGTTTGATCAACCATTGTGTCAAGAGAAATGAAAAATTGCGTACTGTAAGTTTATATATAACATTGGTTGGTCGATACAATGGTCAACCAGTGAGATATAATGGTCTATAAATATGCTAGATCGGTCGACCAATGTTATTGTTATTAGACGTTGTTGTAACAACTAATTTTTGTTTCTAATGACTTTATAGGCTATTATGAGCATAAATATATCAAATATAGGTTGCTGGAAGATAGTTAAACATACTAAAATGTTTCCAAGAGCCTTGGGAGGGTAGAGAATGCATGTTTGCATTATATAACACAAATTGAATCTTTGTTCACCGGTGTGAGTAAAAGGAGTTTTAAAGCTGTATGCTTGTTATAACTGAAAAAATTACTTGAGATAATACTTTATGGGGTTCCTCTTACTAATTTAACCATCCAAGCACACTTCTTCCATGCAATTGATATCCTAGCACAAACGTAAATGAGTCAAAAACCATTAATGCCACCGGCTCTTTGTTTGGAATTTTGTAACGATTGAGCCATCTGGTCACCTATGAATTAATTTTTGTTTTTAGTTGTCCAGGAAGGATGACCCCATTTCGATTTGAGACGTTAATCCCGAATACGAAGATTTTCTTTTTCCGCTTTGATATGGTTTGGCATGTGACCGTGATTGTGATTGTGCAGATTGAGCAAATTTACAAGTTTTAGTTCTTCACCCAAGCATGGAAAAGAGTGGGCTTAAGGTCCACTCGGGCGTCTCTTACTTCTCGCAATTTCTTCGTTTTCAAGTTTTCTGAACGACTTAATAGAGAGCTTTTGAATATACGTAACTATGAATGAATGTATAGCCTTTCCTTTTAGCTCAGGAAATGGCTTCTTTCTTTTGCTTGTAAGAAAGTTGTGCCTATAAAGTAAGAATGTGAAAAGGGTAGTAGTGCGATGGACACAGCTGTTTGTGTGTCTGTACTTGAAAAAGGCCCATCTGCATCATAAAAAGCATAACATAATTTTAGTTTAACTCGTTAGATTCCATATCAGCAGATAACAATCTCTTTCTGCGTGTATACATTATATACTATGACGGTGGATGGTCTTAAAGGTGTGTATATTCATTCCATAGGACAGTTTGTTCTAAATATCATTAACCTGACAATAATATAGTATTGTGATTTGGAATCTTGACCTAAGAAATACATATCTTATGTTTATTTTTATTTTTTATGGCAACTAAAGGAACCACGATTTAATGATTGCGCGCATTTAATTGGCTTAACAAGCTTAGCTAGCACCTATACTCACCATGTTTTAGGATTTCTTTTCCTGTATGACCTTCAGGATCCATCATTTTTCAATGTACAACTTTGGTACTCAAAACAAATATATATATACTTTTCATGTTTAATCTCATTTTCTAACGGAAGTTAATTTGAACCAGAAAGTTACCGTAAAACTACTGGGTACAGAAAATAAAGCAAAAACGATTCATCAACTTGTATTGGCTATTTCAAAACAAAAGACCGTACGAGCTATGGGCACCACAAGTCGAGCTTGGACCACCTAAAAAAGAACCCCAAATTTTGTCAGCGGACAATACCTTCCACAGAAGTTGAACCTATCTATTCCTTTCATGGCCATAGATTAGGGACATGAGAACCCCTCCATCCGAAAAGGTTATAACGTACACCAAAAAGATAAAAAACACAATATGGTTATTGATCCAGTGGAACAATTATATTTTGTCTTTTACCTTAACGACATTTTTTAAATATTAATTCTTTAATCACTATTAATTATTTCAAGTTAAAAACTTTATTAAAATATTTGACAATCAAACTGGAGATATACATCGCTAATGTACGCATATTTAACTTGAATTTTATTAATACTATATATATATGGGATTTCTGTTAAGAACAATAGTAGAAGATTTAATATTATAGAGTAAATAGGAAAATTAAAGACTGAATTGAAAATATGTTCCCGTCACAGACTTATAAAAGAGTGATCATTCCGGAGAGGCACGTCTCATATTAAGCTTTACCGCCTTAATTTGCCTACATTCGATTCGATCCAATTAGCATTCTTATCCCTAGCTACCTCGGAGCTAGAACTTTGGCTGAACATATGGCAAGAACAATTTCTATTTCACCACTAATCTTCACATTTCTCTTGTCTCTCACTCATCTAGTTCCCACTCCTTCTCTTTCTTCACCTGACTCCTTTGTTTTCGGAGGTTGCACTCGGCAAAAATATGTACAAAACTCACCCTACGAGTACAACCTTAACTCTCTCCTCACCTCTCTTGTAAACTCGGCCACCTACTCCTCCTATAACAACTACACCATTCTGGGCTCAAGCCCTCAAGACATTGTCTATGGCATTTATCAGTGTCGCGGAGACCTGTCCATGCCCGATTGTGCCACTTGTGTTGCTCATGCAGTGAGTAAACTGGGCTCCTTGTGCCCTCAAACATGCGGTGCAGCAGTGCAACTTGAAGGGTGCTATGCGAAGTATGATAACACAAGCTTCTTAGGTGAGGAAGACAAGACTGTTGTGTTGAGAAAATGTGGTCCGTCGATTGGCTATGATACAGATACTGTGAACATGAGAGATGGAGTTTTGGCAGGCCTTGCTAACGCCGGTGGCCCTTATAGGGTCGGAGGGTCAGGAGAGGTCCAAGGTGTTGCCCAATGTGTTGGAGATCTGAGTATGGGTGAATGTCAGGATTGTGTGTCCGAGGCTATCGGACGCCTCAAAACCGACTGTGGCATGGCCAATTACGGGGATATGTTCTTGGCTAAATGTTATGTTAGATACTATACACCGGGGCCTGACCGAGTGTATTCCAAGTCTCATAATGGTACGAAATGTCAAGTGATTCCCTGTGTCCATATTTTTAGTGTCGCTCAATTTCTCAGGTCTTGCTTTTTCCTTCATTACAGACTTTTGTTTTTCACCCGTAGAAGTAGATATTTGGGAAGTTGACTGAAATAGAAGTGGGTAGACTGTATATATCATTATGATTCTTTGATAGTACAGAAATTAGTTAACGAAGTTTTAGAAAGTGGCAAGGATTCCACTTATTTTGCATAAAGATCCGCAGCCCTATTCCTGACGGTAACTTGATCAAATTTATGTGAAAAGCAGGATAACGTTAGGATTGTACTGATTATACTATTTTTTTCGTGTTAATTTGGTATTGCAGGCAGACCAACTAATGAGGGTGAGAAGACATTTGCAATTATCATTGGTCTATTGGCTGGAGTTGCACTACTCATTATCTTTCTAACTTTCATGAGAAAGGTGTTTGGTGGAAACGGTAAAACTTTCTTATCAAGAATGTGAATGTGACGGCGTACGATTTGATTTTCTGACTCCCTATCTTATCCCATGCTCGCAGGTAAATAGAGACGCCTACCTCAGCATTTTCAAGTGATTGTTATTTCTTTTTTCTTGATGATGTCAAAGTTCCTTTTCCTATTCCAGCTGGTTGAAGATTTCATCTTTTTCTTTTAGCAACCCTGAAAAAGAATGGTTAAAGTACACTAGAAAAAAGTGCCGAAAAGAGAAGGCAAAGATTCCACATCCATTAAAAGTTAAAAATAATCTGTTTTGGAATATTCTTTCTGTAAAGATATCAAAATGATAATGATTTCACGGTTTGTCTTTTCAACAAATTTGGAGACTGTCTCAGTGCTAACTGGAAATATAGGACTCGTGCCTTTAATTTTAGGACCTTCCTAAAGGCCTGATTCCGTCTACCAAGTTATTCAAGTATCACCTTGAATAAGTAAATCGTGTGGAAGTTAGTTCAATCAATTAATCTATTTTTGTAATATGAAACGCAAATACACAAGGTTGTTAGAAAAGAATATTAACATAAGAACAAAAGAATTCGCATTAGATTTAAAGTGGGAAACTAATTCCCAAAAAACATTAGATGCAAAAATCCAAATTATAATCTAATAAATGAATCAAACATTGGTTTGCTACCATAACTATCAAACAGGTTGTGAGCTTAAGGTATATATGAATACTTCATTTTAAAAGCCAGCCATCATGCTTAAGATTTCTCTCCAAGTAATTGTAGATTGTATGTTTATAGTAACTTAATCATAGGATATAAATACCATATATTGTGTAATTAAATAATAACATTTTATACTCCTCTACAATCATTGTTGTAATTATATACTGTCAATATAAATATAAGGCTAACCTCATACTGAGGTACTCACTTTTCTCATAATCTTTATGGTATTAGAGCATCAGTTCTCCTAAGGTTTATCTTGTTTTCAAATCCCTTCTCTTACTCTCACCTTGTCTCTTGATTCTTAACAAACAACTTCTCAATCGATGGCAACTTCATCATCACCAATTTCTCCCGCTATTTCTTCTCCTGCCTCTCAACCTATCACATCCCTTCTTTCTTCTAGTTCTAATACTGTTCCAGGTGTCTCTAATATCAAGCCCTACATCCCAGAAACTCTGGATTTCTCTAATTACTTTATCTGGAAGAGTTTGTTTCTTAATGCTCTTAATTGCCATCAAGTCGCTCATCATGTTAACGAAAGCCCCTCCTGCCCTGATTAGTTTCTTATTAATGATGATGGAAACCAGTCTATTAATTCGGCCTATACGCTTTGGAAACAAACTGATTGCATTGTAGTCTCTTGAATTAATGCAACGGTGAGTTCTGAAATTCTCAAACACATTATTCATCCAGGTGCTTCTTTATCTGCTTTTGAGACTTGGACTGAAATTGAATGATTATTTCATGACCATGTAAGTGCAAAATACATCAAACTTCGATATGATTTTTATAAAGCTTCTAAAGATACCAAGTCCATGTCTGATTATTTACACTATGTCAAATCTATTGTTGATGCTTTACAAGGCATTGGGCATCCTATTGTCGAAAGTGATGTAATTCTGCAGATTCTTGATGGCCTTCCCACTGAATATTCTGATGTTATTATCATGATGTCTGCTCGCAATCCATTGCCTTCCTATCTAGAGTTACGGTCTTTTCTTCTTGCTTATGAGTCTAGAATTCAAAAACTCCATGCCGTCTCCTCCTCTTCTAAGCCTACTGATTCTGCACAAAGGGCCGGCCCTGGGCAGGGGCCAGCAGGGCACCTGCC
>JANIJH010000007.1:232144-265720 GCA_024520975.1 Erythroxylum areolatum | reverse complement strand
CTGCCCACTTGAGAGACTACGTTCCTAAATAGGTGGCACTAGTTCATAGGTTTATATGAAGTTGTTTCCCTTTCAATAAGTTGTAGGAGGATATACTCTCCATTTCCCATGTTTTCCGAGTTGTAAGGTGGGTGATCCACCGTTTTTCGTGATTCCGTTGTTATAGTGGTGGGTATTCCACCAAGCTCTATTTAAGAGCTGCAAAGATACATAAATGATATCCAGAAAATTTGCTCCAAGTTTTGAGTTCTCAACTCAAGAAATCCAAGGTTCTCTCCAACGAGCCTACTGCTACTAATCATCATAGGTAAGAAAAAAAGAAATTCACCCAGCGCGCCATCCACTTCCATTCCCTCTTCCAATTTCCTTCCTCAAAAACCCATAACACGATCCTTTTCCAAGGTCCATAACAGGATCTTAAGAGGCAAGATTTGAGATTTTGTGTCTGCAGAGAAAAAGGAGATGTATCTTGCTTTGTTATCTGTTCTTAAACACTAGATTTGGTATTCTCCAAGCCCTTTGACTAGGGGTTGCCTCGTTATAAGGTTCCTAAGAGGCAACCCTTAAGATTTCGTGTCTGCATGGAAAAAGGGTTTATATACTCAACCAACGTTCTTGAAACTTACACTCCGATTTTGCTTTGTTTTCCCCGATCTGATCTACTTCTAACACTATATTTGGTATTACCAGGGCCTTCTGACCAGGGACATCAGACCCAAGTTGGTCACATCTACTATTTTATATTAGACAATTCTAATTATACTTTTCATTTTTCTAAGAAAATGCAAAAGAGATAAAAGTAATCCCTGGCATTACAAAATCCCTAAGCGACAACCGTCTCATCATCTTCTCCGATCAATTCTTCTAGCAATTCAATCTCTCTCCTAATTTCTATAAATTTAAGTCAATCTTCTTTGTGCTGTACAAGGTAAATACTTTGAACCGGCTAAGTTGATTGCACTTTGGTGGGTTTCGGCTTTTCAATCATTCTATTGCTATACTTCTGTTTTGTTTTGTTTCTTTCAACCAGCAAGCAAGGAAGCAAGATGAAGAGGAAAAAGTGGTCAGAGTTGGAAGAACAAACCCTTTTGACTAAGTACTCGGAGCTTCTGATGTCGGGAACTCTTTCAAAGCTCAAAACTCGTGAGAAAAAGTTTCGCCCTGTTGCTGACCATCTTAATTCCCTCCACCATCTCCAGGATCCTATTACCTTCCCTTTCAAGTGGTCTTGGCGGGATGTATCTATCAAAGTCCAGAATATGAGGCATCAATACCTTGGTGTTAAGCAAAAGATCAGAATCTCCTCTACTAATGAGTTCAATTGGAAAGACGGTGAGAACCACTGGGAAAATTTCTTGAAGTATAAAGAGGTTTTTGGTGATGTCGAGCTTGATTTGAAAAGCAAGAAGTTTAATGATACTTGTGGTAGTGATCTGTTTAAAGATTGTGATGATTTAAAGTTTGGAGGTGATAGCGAGGATTTGGAGGACGAGGACGAGGACGAGGATGAGGATGCAGAAGAAGGGGATAATCCTGACGACTTTACTGCCGTCAGTGGTGGTGTGGATGAAGAAGAGAGCACTTTTGAGGCTAGGAAGAGAAATGGAGAAATGGGTATTGCTCAAAAGGTGAAAATGAAGAAAGGTTATGGAAGAAAGAGAAGGTTGGGGTTGCTAGGGGCCCAAGTCATGGATTTGAGGGATGTAATGGTCAGGAGGGAGGAGAAAAGAAGAGAGAGAGAGTTTAGCCGAGAGAATTGCCTTTTGGGGAATGAAGAAAAGAGGAAACATTTGCAGTTTAGGCGGGAAACTCAGCAGACTGAAATGGAAGAGAGGATGGAGGAGTGGGAAATGGAAGTGGAAGAAAGAGAGTTGATGTTGGTTAGAAGAGAATTTGAGATTAGGGAGAGGGTAGAGAGGGAATTGGATGAAGAGAGGAGAAAGAGGAGGATAATGGAGGAGAAGAGAGAGGATGAGGAGATGGAATGGAGGGAGCGGATGGTGGGGTTGCAGATTGAACATGAGAAGGCTATGATGCAAATGCATGCAGATGCATGCCTGAATCAGATGCATATTCTTGGTGTTATGGCTAGACTTACTTGTCAGTTCTTTGGCTCAGCTAGTGATGGATTGAGTGGTGGGCTAGGGGGTTTGCCTCCACAAGTTCTTCAGCATTTGCAGCATCCTGGAGGATTGGGTGATAGTGGGAAGCCAGACGCAAATTCGCCATCTGAATTCATCTGAAACTGCAATCCTCCTGTCTGCTGTTGTGTTTTATTAGAGGAGCACTTCTTTTTTAACTTAAAAGAGTGGAAATTTTTTAACAACTAGATAATTCAAATATAAGTTCACGAAGATCTGATATTATAGTTTAGCTTGTAAAGAATAAACACATATATTAGCAGACTAGAGTATCAAATTTTTGAAGCAGTCATGCTATACTTCCAAAGAAAACAGATTTGCATGATCCTTCAGATTGCCTTGCACTTTAGTGGTTTTGGATAACCTTGTCACACGGTACCCTTTTGGTTTAGGTTTATTCTGTATCCTATTTGATTAAGAACATCTCTATAGGCATGACTGCAGCAAGGTGGAAACATTCTGCTTCTGGATGATTAAGTCAGTGGGCTATTTTTTCTTGTAACCCACAAGATTGAAATCGTATTCTGACAAAAGTTTGGGCGGAAAGCATGGTTGTCTGGTTAACTTCGCATGTTAAGAAGATATAGCTGCATTATATGACCTTATTTTGTACTAAGCATTTACTCTCTACTTTCTTTTGATTGTTTATCAGGTGAAGTTAGTGTGAAATATACTTGCAAGGTTTTAGCAGCGGTGCATCTTTATCTCATATGGCTTCTTCAACAATGATTGTGCAATTGTTTTGTGTAATTATTAAGACAAGTTGTTACAGATTTTATATGGGAAGCAAAGACTTGTTAACCTAAGCGTAAGGAGCATATATTTAGAGTAACTATTAGTAACTGGCATATTCTTGAAGCTTGTCAAAATCGTGTTCTACCCCAACAGATCTCATCTTACTGCCGAATTTGAAATCTGCCCTATAGGAGTGTTCAAAAGCACATTACTTTAGCAAACTTGAGCCATAATTCTTTTCATAAATGTTCCCCAATGATTTCTGTCATTTTTTAATCATTGGCTATAGTAATTTCCACACTCATCTTTATGTCCTTCACATTCTTTCACTTCCTACTTTTTGGGAGAACATGACGTTCAATTCATGATGTAGCCGTGTTCTATTTCAAGCAGTAGTGGGAGGCTATTAGCTTCTGATATGAGCACAAAATGCAGGAAAAGCATGTTACTTGGATATGCAGAGGTTTGCAATTGGGTATCTGGGCCTTATGCTTGTTAGTGAGACAGCCAGTTGAAGAGAAAGTGAAGCAGTGTTTTCCAAAGGACTGCTTCAGTTAGTGTTGGGACACCTAAAACATTTTATGATCTTGGTATGTGGCATGGTATGAAAATATTTGATGGGCACTAGAACTGTATGACATTTCTCTATTTCTAGATGCTTGGCAAATTAGATTGGAAAATGAGATTGGAGAATTCTGATTGCTGTATACGTGTGTGACAAACTAAATAAATAACCGAGAGCTAAAATGAATCATTGTTTTCTGAAAGATTAATATCTTTGCAAAGTGGAATTTAAAGTCCTTAACTTTTTCAGATTAAGTAGTGGCTACCTGTGTTATTAGATGGTTACACTTCCCCTCGACTAGTCACAAGGCAAGTTTCTTATCCCTGTCCCTGCGTCAAGGGATTGTTACTGTTTTATTCTGTTCTGTAAAAACAGAATTCTTACACTGACTTCATTCTTACGTCCATGCGGATTCCAGATTTTGTGTTTGGTAGACCAGTAATTATTATAACATATTTAAATATGTGGTGGATTCAGAAGTTGGCTGGGGAGAGGATATTGAAGGGCTAAGCGGATCGTTATTGACATCCTTGATGGAGAAGACTTCCAGTTCAAGCTTACCAACCTGATACGGTCTTACTAAAATTATACTTCAACGTTTTTAAATGTTAGGATTATAATCGTTGACATTTGAGTTAAACTTGTGGATTTAAAAGCTACGTTTTTCCTTTTTTCTATATTAGTTTTAGTTTGGGCTTCCAAAACATCCAAATAACAATGTGCCATTTGGATGTAATAGTATCATTTTTAATTTAATGGGACACAAAATTTGTAAACTGGTTTAAAATTGTAGATAATTAAAATTTAAAGTAATTAATAGTTGACCATCTTCAAAATTTATAAATTTATTTGTACTTTATCGATTATTGTCTTAATAATTAAATTATTCGTTTCATATATATTCTTAAAATTATATTTACTTCTATTGAAATTTGTTAACTATAAAATTATTTTGGTGAATACAATTCTATATATATCTGTAAGATAAGATTCTTGTAAAATACTAAAATATTTGCAAAAGAATAATTAAAATCTTCTTCCTCCACTTGTTTAAATTTTGGGATAAGCAATCCTAACCTTTGAATAATTTTTAATTTAGTGTTTATGATTTTAAAATTTTTAATTAAATAACCAACTTTTCAAAACGTTAATAATTTAGTCCAAGTTGTTAATTTCGTGGTTAATCAAATTTTAATTATTTTACATGTCGTAATTAGCAAAGATTTAATTGACTAAATTAACAAATTACTAATACAATTTATATTTTAAAATAAACTATTAAAATTAAAAAAATCAATCACTTAATTAAAAAATTTTAAAAAGATTGAATTTAATAAAAAATATATTTATTTAAATTTTTATTTCTGGTTTTAGTTTAAATTTTTTTCCAATTAGAATTGTCTTATCTCTTAAAATTTTACGAAAGTTGTAGCCGCTGAAGGCCCTGTACACGGTTCTAGAATGAAGCGCGTCCATATCCAATCGGGAACATTCATCGATGGAGGTGTACTAACTACTAAAGAAAAAGAGAAGCTTCTGGAGTGTCTCATTCTCATACATACAGACCTACAAATATTCTCCAGACTTCTAAGCCAACAAACTCGCTTTCATTCTAAACAATCGCAATGGAAGATAACATCTTTGGGTTTGGGCGTCCAATTAATCGGCTTTTCGGAAGGCCTCTCACTTTTAGTGAATCGTCGTCGTCAACAGCAACTCCTCTTCTCGACTGGTTTGAAACTCCCTCCTCCCATATCATCAAACTCAACGTCCCAGGTTCCATTCACTTGTCTACTTCTTCTTAATTATTTCATCTTTTTATATAAAAAATCTTCTTACACCGTTTCCTTGTATGGGAAAGGATTTAGCAAAGAGGACATAAAGGTTCAAGTGGAAGATGGCAATTTATTGCATATAAAGGGACAACTTGGCAAAGATCAGGAGTCCCCATCCGCTGGAAAAGAAATCTTCTATCATGTGCTTGAGAGGGGAGTTCCAGGAAGCAAACACTTCTCTCGCCAAATTGAATTGCCAGAAAACGTGAAGGTTGATCAGATTAAGGCTCAAGTCGAAAATGGCGTTCTCTCCATTCTCCTACCAAAGGACACCACCACTCCAAAGCCATCCAAAGTGCGTAATATCAACATCACCAGCAAGCTCTGAATGTATAACAACATATCCTTATGACCTCTATGATTGCAACGTCTTCTCTAGCTATTGCGGTGCGAATAAGTATGTATGATTATGATGACTTCATTGCATATCAGAGTGATTGTACAACCATAAATAATGGTCCCTCTTTAAATCTAGTAGTTGTAATTTTCTTTTATTTACTCTTCTTTATAATACCAACTTAAAGTTCTTAAATGTTGATTGTTGCCCTATGTTAATTCAGAATATTGTCTAGTGATAATGTTTGATTTACGAGTACGTCCAATCTTTGGAGATAAGATTACTATTCAATGTAGATAAGCTTAGATCAAATTATTAGCTGTAGAATAATCTGTAAATCTCATATAAAGGCTCACAGGCCTTTCAAAAAGCGCAATGAAAAACAACTACATTCTTTCAAACTATGTTTATTTTATCATGTTATTAGAGCGAAGAGAACAACTTCGTGAAATTGGGTAATTTGTCGTGTCCAGGGGTGTGGTAAGGAAATTGGTTAATTGGTTGAAGGGTAAAATTGGAGTGGTAGGTTCTGCCATAGCTGGTATTGGTGTAAGTGGTGATGGAATGAGGGCGAGGTTCTTGTATTGATGCAGGAAGTTTAGGACAAAAAGGTTGTGGATGTTTCTGTGAAGGTGTGTAGTTAATATGACTAACAGACTAGATGGTAATGTTTAGGTGTGTGAAAATGCTGGGGTTTGTTGTATTCTAGAATTTGGTTGTTGATTATGTGAATTTGGTAATGCAAAGTATTTGTTTGTGGGTTGTGTTTGTATTACTGAAATTGGATGAGTGTAATAAGGATTTTAAGAATGAAAAGAAAGTAGCTAAAAAATGGGAGTGAGCTCCGAAGCCATGATAAAATAATCAGAGTTTGGAAGAATGTGGTTGCTCTGCATATTTTTTTAAACTTTTAAAATCGCAACTGAAAAATTATTCTTCATCTAATGGCATCACTTATCGCTTTTTGTGTTCTTACACTCCTCAACAAATTGGTCTTGTTAGACGTAAAATTTGTTATGCTAGTGAAACAGGTCTCATCCTTCTTTTTTATGCCTATTTTCCTAAATTTTTTTGGTTTGAAGCTTTCTCCATTGCTGTCGACCTTATCAACCTTTTAAACACTCTTGTCTTTAATAATAATTCCCCTCGTGAATTCTATTCACTACCTTACCAAGTCTCTCTAATTTACGAGTACATGAATGTACTTGCTTTCCTTTTCTCGATTCCACTCACCTTGATAAACTCACATTGAAATCTACTCCATATGTCTTCCTTAGCTACTGTTTTTAGTATAAAGACTATCGTTGCTTTGATCTTTAAACATCCAAATTTTATATTTTTCACCATGTTCGTTTCCTTGAACATGATTTTTTTCATGCTCACTCTCTATCCACACCGTCTACATCCTTACCCACTACATTTCGCTCACTTCCCTTACCTTTCACTCCGTTAAACATCCAAACTTTATATTTTTCACCATGTTCGTTTCCTTGAATATGATTTTCTTTATGCTCGCTCTCTATCCACACCGTCTACATCCTTACCTACCACACTTCGCTCACTTCCCTTACCTTTCACTCCCTTAAACATCCAAACTTTATATTTTTCACCATGTTCGTTTCCTGGAACATGATTTTCTTCATGCTCACTCTCTGTCCACACCGTCTACATCCTTACCGAGCATACTTCGCTCACTTCTCTTACCTTTCACTCCACTCCCTCCATCTCCTTTACCACTAAACTTTGTACCCCCCATCTTCCTATATAATGGATATATGGACCTATGATCAAATTCATACTCCTTGATTATTTTCTGACTACATCTCGTACTCCATGCTTACTAAATCTTCTCCTAACCCTCTGTCCTTTACCTAAGCAAATAAATTTCCTCACTAGAGTTAGGCTATGCTTGATGAGTTCACTACTTTCCATCGCAATGACACCTGAACTTTTATTCCTTCTCCATCAAATGCTAACATTGTCGGTTGTAAATGGGTGTCTTGCACCAAACGTAATCCTGATGGCACTATTCAATGCTATAAAGCTTGTTTAGTTGCCACAGGTTTTCACCAAGCTTCTGGTATTGACTACATTGACACCTTTAGTCTCGTTGCTAAACCCTTTACTATTTGTCTCATCCTTACCATTACTTTTTCTAAAAATTGGTTAGTCTGCCAACTTGATGTTAATAATGCCTTTTTTCATGGTTATCTTCATGAATAAGTCTTCATGTCCTAACCTCCTGGTTTTCAAGATCCTCACTATCCTCAATATGTCTGTCATCTTGAAAAAGCCTTGTATGATCGCAAACAAGCTCCTAGAGCTTGGTTATATCGTTTGAGCAGAAATTTCTTGATTGACACTTTACTTCCTCCAAATTTGATCTATTCATTAATACACTTCCTCTTAAATAACATTCGTCTTAGTTTATGTGGATGATATTTTGGTTATTGGTTCGTCTCCATCCTTCACTTCCACCCTTATCCAAAATCTTCATTCCACTTTCTCCATTAAAGACTTAGGCCTGCTACATCATTTTCTTAGTCTTGAAGCTACTTCCATATCCATCGACATTCTTCTTACCTAAACCGTATGCACCAATGATCTTCTTCCTCGGACAAGTCTTGATCATTACAAACCTGTTCATACTTTGATTACTCCGTCTCTCTCTATGCAAAAATCATGACATACCCCTTTTTGAACCGTCTGAGTACCAAAGCACTGTTAGTGCTCTTCAATATCTTTGCCTTATCTACCATAACATTCAATTTGCTATGAATAAGGTCTCCTAGTTTTTACATTGCCCCATTGATGTGCATTGGATTGCAGTTAAACAAATTCTCTGTTATCTTTGATCCACATCATCTCATGACATTCACTTTCTCAAATCCTCCTCACTTCAATTACATACCTACCGTGATATTGATTGGGTTAGTTGTCCTAACAATCGTCGCTTTACTTCTCGATATTGCATTTATTTTGGGGCCAATTTAATCTTTTGGAATGCTAAGAAACTACCTATTGTTGCCAGATCTAGTGCTAAAGTTAAATATCAAAGCATTGCTCTAGTCGTAGTAGAACTCTGTTGGATCACTTCTATTTTGGGAGAAATTGGTTTCTCCAATGTTCCATCTACTCTCTGGTGTGATATTATTAGTGCTACATTCCTTGCTTTTGATCTGATCACTCATTCTCATATCAAGCACATTAAAATTAATACACTTTTTGTTAACAAAGCTCTCTACATCAGACATATTGCATCTGCTCTTCAAATTGTTGATGTTATGACCAAGCCTTTATTCTCTTCAACTTTTCAATGTCTTCGTCACAGGCTTATGATTGCTACTCGTCATGAGCTTAAGGGGGTTGATAACGCTATATTTACATGTATCTTAACTATTCAATATTTTTAAATAAGATTACCGATCAATCTTTGTAGACAACCTTAGATCAAAATAGGTAAAATTATTAGTTGTAGTATAGTTTGTAAATCTTTTTTTGATTTTGTTTTTAATTGTATATAAAGGGCTCACAAGTTTTTCACAAAATGCAATGAAAAACAACCACATTCTTCCAAACTCTGTTTACTTTATCATCTAGAATAAACTAAAACTTATAATTTATATATCTAGTATGTCAGTATTTGGTTTAGATGCTAATCTTGGTTCAGTACAAAATTTAATTACAATTACTATTTTGTTTGAAAGATGAATATGGTATTAATTTAAGGAGGAAGCATTTCAACCACATCAAGACGTAAAAAGGACCATCAAAAGAAACTAGATAGGGATGGCAGACTGGCCTAGTCTGGGTATGAAGTCAATGGGCCAGGCCTGAGTTGACTGGACCTCGAGCCCAGTTTTTCTAGCCCGATGGGATCTAAGCCCAAGCTAGGCCATAAGCTTGAAAGTTAATGCAAAACAAATTTGTTTTGCTTTTAAAAAAAAAATCAAAGCGTAATCCATTACCATCCTTAAAACTAGACGTAAGAACTAGACCGTAAATAAAGTTAATAACCTTAGCATTAATATTCCAAACTAATCACATTACATTGGGTGTGAATCCTATTGTTTCTCCATATCCCAGGAACTCGTTAAAGAACTTTGATAGAATTCGTTAGTAGAGGAACATTTAGATGTTGGACAACTTATATCTTATGCTTGCATTAATTCCATTAGCAATGATTATCTCTTTAGCAGTACTTTTTTTGGTATGTTATTATACTGATGATAGTGGTAAATGGTAGTGGCTAATAGTAGGTTTGTTTTGATAATTTTTTAAAAATATAAAATAATTCTTAATTTTTATCAAAATTTTAAAATAGTCTTTTAATATATTGTTCTTATAATTTATATTTTATACAAATTATTTCTAAAAATTATAACAATAACAATTTATTTATTTCTATTACCATTACTTTTCAACTATTTCACATATAAATTAAAGATAATACAAAATACTTAAAATGTTACAAATTTTACCATATAATAAATAATAATCATTTCAAAATCAAATAAAAAGAATAATAAATTTTCACGACTCAATTATTACAACAAGAGTTCATGTCGAGAAATAAAAAACTAAAATTTACAATTAAAACTTTTATATTCATATAGCATATATATAATTTAACATATGCATCAACTATAACTGAAATTTAAAGAAGAAAAGAATTGAAAACTTGTAAGCTCATTCAATTAAATATTTGCTCAAATAATTTTAACCTCAATTCTCATTTGTTATATAATCTTCCTCGTTGAGAGGAGCCTGATTATTACCGTCATTCAAATTCATTGCACCAAATGATATATCCATACTTTCATAAGAAGAATTATTACTAAACCAGAGCAGGTTTTTTCTTAAGTAGCTAAAGAAAAGGTGGTTTGGGTAAATACAATCAAAATTTGCTAATGAATCATTTAGAGTTATGCGTCCTTAAGATTAACATGAGTTCATCTTCAAAGATCAGTTTGTAACTAGAAAAAATTTAATGATAAAGTTAAAGTCTCTGTATCGACATTATCATTCATCTTCAAAAATTATTATGTCCACTTTAACATTTAATAGGATTAGGAGCTTTAAGTTATCTAACTTAGAGATTTGAGGGGCTCTTCCTTGTTCCAATTATTAAACCAAAATCATTTATTTTTATGACTTTCCTTTCTTGGCACATAAAATCTCTCAATTTTAGCATTTGACTAAGAGTCCACAAATAGTGTTACTAAGCTTAATTTCCTAGAAGCTTTGATCTTTTAAGATATTTGTATGCACTCATTAGTAGACCCATATTAATTCTCGCTAAATAAAGAATTTCCATATACAATAGGAAGTAGTTCTTAGGATCATAGAGGTGAAAGTCATAGAATTTAACTAGAATAGAAAAGTGAGAGAGAAAGAGTATAAGGAGAGGAATTTTCTTTGTCAATATAGAAGCCAATAACCCATAATGCAACTTTATTATAGGAAAATAAGAGAAAAAGTTAAGCTATTTCTAGTTCTGATTTGATGATGCTTCTTTAATTGCAAGAAAACCAGCTTGATAAAGCCAAATTATTCATATTCGATCAAGTTTTGTACTTTTTAAGGCCCGATAAGACTTAAGTTTTAGTTATATAATTCAAGCCTGATTAGGTCTTACATTAGACTTAGGCCAAAATAAAACATTTTGGATCAAACTCAAGCTATTTGCAACTTGAATCAAGCCTAACCTATTGTTGATCTTAATCATCTCAACTAAGCCATTTATTTATAAGTGAGCCATTAAGCAAAGTCCCAAGAATGAGGATGCAATAGACTGCATAACATGTCTATGTCATCAATGATGTTGTGGACCATATTGTGGAAAGGAATATCATTCCATTTTAAAGTTGAAAAAGTAAACGTAAAACTCTCTATGCCAAAAAAATAAGCTTTCTTTTATTTTTGCAACCTTCTAATTCAAACATAGTAAGAAATGTTGAACTTCAACACAAGTCATCTAAATTGACAAGCTTGAGTCTAAATTCATACTTCTCAACCTTGTATTGATATATAGACCTTGATGGTGGTTTGATAGCCAAAGGCTACTCTTTACACTCCCTGACCAATAAATTTGCTAGACTAACTAAAAGAAGCTACATAATAGGTCTTTACTCTTTAAGGACCTAGTACACTTGTTACTTAATTTTTTTCTTGAATATGATAAAATTTATACTTAATGCAGTGGTGAAATTTGTCTCATAGTTGCATACTTTTATGTTACAATTTTGTCTTATTTGAGCCTTACATGAAATATGAATCTGAGAGGGCTTTATAGAGGATGTAATAACCTAAATAAAAAAGGGCTAAGATTTTGAGACCTTTTTGTTTCTTAAGACCTACTACTAAAAGATAGACCTATAAGGAAAATTGATACCCCCTATTTTAACATTAACAACTTGTCATTAAAGATGCCACTAACAAGTTGTCAACTAATTGCATTTATGAAGCAACCAATCCCTACAATGCCTCAACCTCCCTGTCAATACATTTAAGAGGTAATCCACCCCTACAACACCATCCTTTCCCCCTTTCCTATAAACAACACCAATTATTGTCTTCAATTGCACTACGTTGCGCTACAGGTCTTTTAACTATTTTAGCTAGGCTAGTGATGTGGAACCAAGGAGCAGTTTTTGGTTCTTTACCTTCCATAAGAAAAGATTTAATTATATTTTATTAACCACTCTCTTTTCGCTACACTGGATGTTATTAATGCTTTTAGATGTCTTAAATAGAAATGGGGTTGAATACCAAATTAAAAATTAGTGGATTTACCATCCTACCTTATTATGCAAAGGTAAGAGAATAATTTAAGAAAAGATCCAACTAGATAATATAGTTTGAGCCTAATTGTGTAATAAGAAAGGTGTTACGCACCCTATTTTATCCACCTAAGTGATTCTTAGGTATAAAAAGGTTTTGAAAAATTTGGGAGCTTTAAAAAAATTGGGTAAGTTTAAAAAGCATACTAAAGAAAGAAAATAAACATATGGTTGAATGTAAGAGATTTTATGATTATACCTATGGTTTAAAATAAAATACTTAGAATAACATCTAGGGTTTGAAATAAAATTTACAACATATGGATTAGTATGGATTAGTACATAGGAGTTGGTAGTTTGACTTAAAGTTTGAAATAAAATGCTTAAGAAAGCTTATATGTTATAAGACTTTTGAGTGTGAACAATCTTGAATTTTAGCTTAAAAAGGGTTAATTCAATTTGTATGAAAAGAAAATTGAAGCAAAAAGTGATGATGAAATAAATAAAATAAAATTCTTAATGAAATGAAAGGAACATGTAAATGTTATTATATAAAAGGATAAAAGGAATCTAATAACAAAAGGTTTTTTTTTAGAAAAGGATTTGATGAACTCAACTTCTAATTTCGTTAACTAGGTTTTTAATTTATTAACTAAGCTACTTAAATGAAAGTAAAATGATTGAATTTAATTTTAAAAGATTGGAAGCTTTTTGAAATTTTAATTATTTAAAGAAAAGGAAATTTGAGCTAAATGTTTATTATCTAAAAAGAATTCCTAAATTCTTAAATATTTGGAGATTTAAAGCTAAAGGTTTAAAAATACTCAAATCCAATTTATTAAGAGTCCTAGTTTAAAAACAAAACACTAAAAATAGGATAATATCCCTATAAGGCTTAAGTTCCAAAACTTAAATGAAGTAAAGGAGATATAAATTTTCTAATTTTTAATCCATAATTTTAAACAAAAAGCTTTTAAAAAGAATATTAGACTTTTAAAAGAGAAATTGACTTTCTAAAAGAGTAATTGGGCTTTTAAAAAAATAATTCTAGTTTTGAAAAGTCACTTTTTAAATACCTTTTATTAGGTATCGTATCTACACTCATATCTTTTCATTGGGTTAAGCATTCACAAAAGAAAATATAATTTAGATGTAAAGAATAATTCATATAAGCAAAGAACACTTTGGATTGAGCTTATTCAAACTAAAACCCATGTGATTTTTCCTACATATATATCTTTTAAAGAAGGTGATTGTATTAGTAATGAGTGAAATAATATAATAAAATAATTGTAAACATTGAACATTTATCACACATATTTAGACCTTTGGCCTAAAAATCAACATTTTCTTGATTGATTGGTCCTTGAATGTCTAACTTTGCTTAAATGAAAATAGGCCCAATTTGTTACTACTCCCTTTTAGCTACTTATTAAAACACATTGAACAAATTATTAATGAATGTGAATAGTTGTTTTTTAAGCAAGGAAATGGTTATTTTGAATTTTTGATTTCAAAATGTTATAAAAAAATTCAAACTATGTGTAAAAGAAACCTACTAATGTGAATCCACCCAAGAATAAAACCTTAGAGAACCCACAAACAAATTTGAATTAAACCCAAGAAAACTAAATTAGCAAATATAAACATAATTGAAATGTTGATTGTAAAGATTCAGGAAGGTAATTAAAAGTCACATCGAAATAATTTCATAATAAGTTTGAAGTTTGATAAAGAAGCACTGATGGCTTTCAATAAATAAAGATATCAAAAACTAACTAAAAACTAAAAATAAACTTACCTTAAATACCTGAACAAAAATTACGATTTTGAGCAAGCATAACTTAGGACACAACTGTGTGTCAGGTTATATTTGTTACGAAAATTCTTAACAGTCTAAGATATTCTTGTACTTGAGATCGTAGATTTTTATGTTTCTTTTTTAAAGATGAACATAGTTTGAGAAATGCTTGTGTTAAAGAACATTGATCTTTGTGTGACTTTGTGAAGATGGAAACAATTTTTGGTAGACTTATGTTAGAGACTATGGCCTAAATTTAATTTTTTGAAAAAGTTATATGGGTTAGTATATGACCATTTTAGAGTTTATGTTCACATATATAATCATGTTCATGTCCAAGTTTTTTCCTACCTTAGCTTAAATTAATTTATCTAATAATTGGCTTTCTTATAGGTCCAATAAGCCTCCCAAATTAGTTCTTAAAATGTTCTTTGAAGCTTATTCAACATTTTCGTCTTAAATCAGCCCATTCAAAACCCATTTAACTTTCTTACTCCTAACTTTTATAACTAGTCCACTGCATATAATTAAGGAATCCCTTGTAGTTTGTCTAGTCATGCTTGCTTCACCTATTATGAAATTAAAAAGCATTTATAGATTTATTAGGTAAGGGATTCTACGAACTTGATTATGAAATTTTGGAAACTTCGAATGCTTATTAGATGAGGAGATGGCTAAAAGAACTAGTTAAGGAAATGGTATCAACAATGCAGGCTAGCATAATAGAAGAAGTATAAAAGAAAATAAGATCAACAAGAACAAAATGTGTTACAATGAACTGAGAAATATAACTTAGCATCAAATAGTAAAGTGTAATGTTAAAATTTAGATCTGCATTAAATTCACAATAGATGCCTCGAGAGAGCCTGCTTATGAGTGGACTATGAATTCGGTAAAAGGGGTTGAATGGGATGCTAAAGATTGATGTGCGTAATCTCCTTAGGGTTAAGGTGAAACCTTTTATATAATTTTATGTATCTTAAGCATTTAAAGGGGTGTTAGATTGGTATAGATCCGTGTTAACCAACTAGAGAGTAAATGGTTGCAGTTTAAAGAGAGTTTAGTTTAAATGTCTAAAAAATTCTATCGATCCAAATGACAAATTCATTCTAAATATATTAAGTCATTCTATCTCTAGTGGTTGTTTACTTTGTGTAGTTTTAAATTTAATTTTTAATCCTCAAAAACTCGTTTCTTTTATTTAATTGACTAGCTACTAGTTTTATATTTTTCTAAACTCGTATTGCTTCTTTGAGGGATGGATCCTTAATTACCATTGTATTACTTACTAATGATAATTAAAGTTACTTTAGTTATATGCAATAGAATAGTAATAAGGAAAACTTAAGTAGAGAAAACACATATCAAGTTTTTAGCATTATTTTTGAAGAAGCAATTTATGTTTAGAAAACTCAATGACTGTTACTCTAGTCATTTTGTTTTTTACTTATATATTGGTATTTGTTTTTATATAGTCTTTTCTTTCTTAATTTTTAATCCTCTGGTTTTATGCTTGGTGTTGTGTTGGTTACAAGTTTGACTAACTTATTGATATAGAGTGAGCACATAAACCCACATTGGGCTATACAAGCTTATAAATGATATTTCTTCCTATTAACAGTGTGACAACAAAGCACTTTGAGAAACTAGAATAGATATATGGATATGTTAAGGAGTTATCTAGATTAGGGATGGTAACCAGTGAGGTTAAACTTGAACCTATGAAAACAATTTTCTAGGTTTGAACCCAATTTAAAGCCCAATTAAGCTCAAGTTGCTTGGCCAAAGCTTGCGTTTGATTAAGCCTCAAGCAGTTTAAAGTCCAATTAGGTCAGGATAGGCTTGAACAATCTGAAATTGATTAGGTTCTAAGCGACCTAAAGCTCGATCAGACTAGCTTGCCCAAAAAACTAAGTCCATGTCATCTTCAAGGTCGTTTTCAACTTGTACTTAGAGCTACTACCCTTAAATTACTAGACACGAGAATCCACTTACTTGGAAGCCACATTTTGAGGTTCTCTAAAAATGTAAAAGATTAACCTATTAAGCAAATTCTCAAGCCAAACCATAAGAAAAGAAAAGGTATTTATGAGTTGAGTGAATTGCTAATCCAAAATTTCCTTCTCAAAATATCAAAAACCACCATTGATGTCCCATTACAACATCATGATAAAAACCCTAAAAGAACTCAACATATTTGGACCTAAAACTCAATATTTCCTTAAAATAGTCTACTTTATCATAAAGATGATTAACCCAGAATGAAGAAGAACTATAAAGAAAAGTATCAACAATACAAAAAATGTATCTAGAATCAATCATATAATCATCCCAGAAAAGATAAAAGGTAAAACAAACTGGATGTCAAAAATCAAGATACTTAAGGAGGTAAGTCACAAAATGAAAATTCAAATAGATAGATTGAGAGTTTGAGGGAGAAGTTGAGGGTTGAAACAGAGGCTGGTGGCAGGGGAGCTTAAATGGATAACAAACCAAACAATAAATAAAGCATAGAAAACCTAGGTTTTGTTTACACAATGTTATTTTATGTATTTGACAAGTTTGGAGTTTGAGTCATGGAGCTTGATATTAAGCTTAGTCAAAAGTCCAAAATTTTTAAAAAGTCCAAGCTTGACTTAAAACCTGGTCAACTTAGGTCATGATTGTTGACTTTTGGTTAGTCGAATTTCCAAGCCTTGTTTAAATAAAATTTTAATTTTAGACATTCTATATTGTTCTGGATTTATCTACAAAGTAGATGGTTCATGTAGCAACTAGGTGAGTCTTGTAATGCAAAAATCTAGAATTCAACTTAAAATTGATTGAAGAGATGGCAAAGAACAATTATCAATGGTAATTGAGTAAGGGAAGGACAATGAACCCAATAATTATACACAATGAGGATGCTTTGACTACGTTGGAAACTCAATTGGAGGTGTTTATGAGGAAACTTAATAACTTGAGATTATTAGTATAACTTGCACAAGAATTATGTTGTGATTGGTTTAAGGAGGAGCATAGTAGTAATGAATATAAGATTGCAAATCCTATTTTAGGATGATTGAACAAATTGATTATTAGGGGAATTACTAACAACTTCAAACTTACCCCTATAGCAATAACTACAACCCAAAATGGTAAGATCAATCGAACTTCTTGTAGAGTAAGCAAGGAACTCAATCAATAATAATAAAATGAGGAGAAACTAAACTTAGAGGAATTATAATGAATTTTATAGCCCAAACCAAGGCTCCAATTTAAAATTAGAAGATGTAAATCTGCAATATAAAAAACCATATTGGTTAACTAGCTAAGTTAGTAGCTGATTGACCCCAATGATTAGTACTACCAACATAATGCCTAAATTTCAAGAATCTGAGAAGGTAACCACCTTGAGGCTAACTAATATCAAGGACAGGAAGCTAAAAGTGAGTAGGTTACTATTGATGAAGAAGAAGAGAAGAACAATAAGGGAACTTTTATATATCTAATAAGATAAATTCAAACATTAAAGTTATTTTATAATACTCTTAAACATTATGATCTAACCTATAATTTAATGTAAACTTTGAAATTTAATAGGCTTTGTTGTCATCTCTTAATTTATATACCAAATACTATGTCTAATACTAGCTCTTTGCTTAATTTTGTACTTCATTTCTTCCTTACATTCCTTTTAGTTTATAGCATTTTTATATGTACTTTTCTCCTTTATTTCTTTTATTAAATTTGCATTGTCATTTTTAGGACTTAGTCTATAAGGTAATCTTTGAAATTGTTATGTTCAACCTGTGAGCCTATAATTTATATATAAATAAATTAGCCTAAAATATTGTATTAGTCCTAAATTACAAAATTAAACTTAAGTGAAAGAATAAGCTATCAAAACCTAATTTGCGAAATGGGCCTCAAGTAGACGAGCCCAAGCAAATTATATATGATTAAGCAAGTGGTGGTGACCTAATGATTGGAGTTGCTAAATTAGATTTGTATTTAGGTAGACTACGGCATAGGGTCACCTACTAGGCCTTTATCCACGTAAAAACTAAAAAACTTTAATATGTTTTGATATTAAACAAGTTGAAACTATTATCTACAAGATTAAATATAAGTATTTATATAGAATGAATTGAATTCTAGTGTGCATATTTAGTTATAAAATAACAAAATGGACTTTATATATTAGATGGCTTAGAAAGTCACAGGCTAAGTCGAAGGTGCCAAATACTAAGGAAGCAAAAACTATAATAACAAAAACATAAAATGAGTATGAGATTTTATCTTTTTCCAAACTTAAAAATATGAATCATTCTTATAAATAAATTGAAGCATATTAAAAACTAAGAAAATAAAAAAAATAAACACGTAGAATCTAAGATTGTATCCAAAATTTTGGACCATCAAACATGCCCGCAAACAGGACATAAACCATATATAATAGAATCTACTATGGGAAATATAATAATAATAATTAATAAATAAATAAACAACAAAAATATAAATCACGTTCGAGCAAAACTATAATAGAACTAAACAAGATTTAAGAAGATATAGGAATTTTACCCTCAATTAGGTCTTTTTTCATTTTTACTTATGAGTTATGACAAATTGAAAGCATAAAAAAAAGAGGAAAAAGATTAAGAAAAAGAAATAGTTCTATTAATAAAATTTATAAAATATAAGCTTCTTTTCTTCAAATAATTTTTAAAATTTTAAAATTACGATTGTTAATGTTTTACATTAGTAGAATGAGAGACATGGAAATTGATTGTGTCCCTTTTTAGATAAATTAAAAGTCTATAATTTTAATTGTTAAAAAATTGATCATTTGAGTAGTAAGGTTTTGAGTGAAATTTGGATTTTTAACATAACTTACCTTATATACCATACACGCATGTACTGTATTTCGAGTAAAAAGTTCTATATATTACATTTGAGAATGTGGCTATTGTAGTTTAGAAATGTTGAGCAATATTTAAAATTTGACAAATAATATGCTTCCAGTTTGAACTGTTACATAAAAAGGACAATCAGACAAGAGAATGGTTAAGCGAAGTGTCTATTTTGGTTCCACTTTTGCTGGAAGGGTATAGCCGCCACTGTAATCAAATGCATCATTTTGGTTAACATACTTTTTAGGTAAATCTTCATATGGATGTCTAAGGGCACCTCTGGAAGATCCAAAATCTGTTGCAGAAGAGGATGCAGATGTTGAATTTGTATTAATGCCATCGTTCTGCAGTATAATTTCTATTGCCTTGACAACCTCACTCATGGTTGGACGGTCTGCGGCTGATTCCTCAACACATTGAATGGCCAAATCCACAAACGTCCTAAATCCTACCAGATTTCCCTTGTTTCTAATTACCGCATCCATGATTTCCCTTAGACCATAGTGCTCTTCATCATTCTTATCCAAAGCCATGCGCACCTCGCGGACAATGTACTTCCCCTTTTGAATGGGCTGCTTAGCTGTTATCAGTTCTAACATTACAACGCCAAAACTGTACACATCGCTCTTCTCGGTTAATTGTTGTGTCATGTAGTATTCTGGATCCAAATAACCCTGCCAATGACCACCGTCATCACGTTAACCAAGCCATTAAATGTTACAAATTTCCTTATGAGAATTGCTGGAGAGACTCACCAGGGTTCCCTTGACTTGTGTTGAAACATGCCCTTTTGTACCGTCTGATACCAATTTAGACAAACCAAAATCTGCAACTTTGGCCGTTAAATTTTCATCCAACAGGATGTTAGTGGACTTGACATCTCTGTGAATTATAGGAGGGTTTGCGAGCTCATGTAAGTAAGTTAGTCCCCTCGCTGAGCCAAGAGCAATCCGGAGTCTCCTTTTCCAGTCAAGCTGAATGCCGGACTTCCCTGCACCAGACACTTTTATTATATAGGTGGCAAAAGCATCCGTTTCTTTTATCTTCTGTCCGGACAATGGAAATTTACTTCCTCTATATTACCAAGAATAACAGATTGTAAAATGCATACACACGTACAGGGATTAAAACTGCCAAGGTAGGTCAAACACAACATATTTAATTAATGCATTGGCTAAGAAGATACCTGACAAGCTTTCTCTTAGTGTTCCATTGGGCATATATTCGTATACCAGCATCTGCTCTCCTTGTTCAAAACAAAAACCCACAAGGCTAACAAGATTCTTATGATGAACTCGTGATAGCAGCTCAATTTCAGTCTTGAACTCAAGTCCACCCTGCATTGATCCTTGCTGAGCCCTTTTGATTGCCACCGTTTGGCCATCAGAAAGAATTCCTCTATAGACCTGAAGATGAGACGGAATGATCAGGAATATCATGAATCAACTTGGAAAAGCCTGATCAGAAAATCCAGGAGTTTCACCTTGCCATATCCTCCTGAACCTATCTCATTGTTCTCATAGAAGTTTGAGGTGCACTTTTTAAGTTCATCATAAGAAAACCATCTTGCGCCCTTTAATTGTGGCGCAGTGCCGCTGTCTTTTCCACTTGACGCCCAAGATGCTGGTGTGAATAACATATGTTAATAAACTAAGCGAAAAGTTTTCAAAAGGGAGAATGTATAGATTTGATTACCGAATGGTTTACTTAATCCAATGGCTTTTTCGGCACGTTTCTTTTGGCGAATAGCATACATCGCTACTCCAACAAGGCTCAAAACTAAAATAGCGCAGCCAATTCCTATCCCCAGAACTAAACCAGTGGTCAGACCAGGAGCCCCGTGTGCGGCTAACACATGTACAAACACTTTTTGGTGAAATGCAGTTCAAACACCAGCAAAGGAAAAGAAATCAAATGTTTATCCTACCTGGAAAAGGGTAAGGAGATGCAGTAAAATAGTAAGGACCAAATTCTGGAGGAGGCTTGTAGGTTTGATTGCTGAGTTCAAACCCAATTCTTTGAACTTCAGACCTATTAAAGTATATTCCACTGGCAGGAAAGAGTGAAACCTGCACCTGAAGGTAGTCATCCACGTTGAAAATAGGGCTGGAAAGAAAAACTGAACCAGGAGGTAGGCGTAATGCTACCCAAATACTCATCTCCAAGGCATGAAATCTATTAACATTGGACACATCTTTGAAAGAGATTCCTCTGAAGTAAAACGTGCCTTCTAACGGATAGGCACATTCGCAACTTTGAGGGCTAAGCTTCTGGTCTAGGGAACATGTTTTGCTACCACAATTTGCTAGGTTAGTGGAATAAGGCCTCGTAGACTGCTCCTGAAGGCAGTAATTGGTATTTGAGAGGGCAGTGCACACAGGATTTCCTACAAGTCTGATGAATCATATTCAAAATTGAGAATGAAGAAGGTAAGTGTGAAATACATTGACGCCTTTAGAATTGATTTCTCACATTAATGTATTGGTGTACTCGGCAGTTAGATTTACAGAGGAAATCTGGTTGTTCTGCAGATCAACTAGTTGAAGTTTAGGACCAACACTGTCATTCATATTCAACGTACCACTCAATGCATTGTTCCTCAATAACCTGGAAAAACACGTTCTTCAATTTCACTACAACCCTGTAGACTATCAAAAAGTTGATATTCAATAAAAAGAAAAGTAAAAACTGACACTGTTTCTAGTCGTGGAAAGCTGAAAATTTTTGATGGCAAAGAACCTTGAAGTGGTCCATATTCTACAACCCTGGAATGGATGGGACAAGTAGAGCATAAGATATTACAGAACTAAGATCTCAGGCGTGAGAGTCGGACAAGACTTACAAAGCAATGAGCGATGGTAAGGTTGAGAACCAAACAGGAGCAATAGACGGGGAGAAAGAGTTGTTGCTAAGGTCCCTGCTCAATACAACATTTATAAACGAAGTTGAAAAAATATATTCATGTATGAGACTTTCCAGGTGATGGACTTACACATAATTGAGGCTATTCAAGCGAGTAAAGTTTGGCAACGGGCCTTCCAGTTTGTTGTGTGCTAAATTCCTGAAAAGGCAGAGAAAAAGTATAACAAACTTGTTGTATGACTGCGAATGAATGTAAAATATGGATATAGAGAATGGATGCACCCACAATGTGACCATGTTCACGAGGTTGTCAAAACTCGGCGGAACGTTTCCAGTCAGGCCATTTCTATCAAGTCGACTGTGCACCAAATCAGACTTGGCAGTCAGAATAATAATCTCTATCCCATAGGCCTGACTACTTGAAAATAAAATAAGCCTAAATCACAATGGTTGCCACTTTTTACTCACAGAACCTCAAGTGTCTGAACTTGTCCCAACGTAGATGGGATGCTTCCCCTAAATTCATTTCCGTCGAATAACCTGTTAACAATAATAATCACAAATCAATATCAAATCATTTTGAAACTGGAAAATAGCAGAAGATTAGGCAACTTACACGTGAATCAAAACCATGCGACTGCTGAAAAGTTTTGGGGGAATTGGACCTGAAAGTTGGTTTTTATTGAAATGGCTGCACGCACGTACGCACGGCACGGTCATATAATTTCTTTTAGTAATTTCACTGTAATTATTCATTCTGAATTAATTACTAGAGCTGGGATTGGTAAATTATACTCACAAGTGCTTACAATTAAGAAGGAAGTCCAATCCCGGGGTACTTTTGGACGTGGAGATTGGAAGAGGCCCTGTCAATTGATTATCAGCTAGGTCCAGCCAGTAGAGTTTTGTGAGTTTGCCCAAAGAGGGGGGGATTCCGCCGGTTAAGTTGTTTGAGTTGAGAGCCCTACCCAACAAATAATAATTACTAATACTATGTTATGTATTATTACTTACATGATGCTTTACTAAATTCTTACAGGAAGGATAACTCTGTAAGGTTGCCCAGCTCATCAGGAATGTTGCCAGTGAATCCACAATCCTCTAATATACTGAACACCATAAATTAAAAGAATTTGTTGAACATGGAAAAGAAAACAACTGGAAACTAATTATTATTATGATTGGATTGGATATCTTACAGAGTATTCAACTTTTTCAAATCACCTAACCGTGGAGTGAGGGAACCTGTGAGCTCTGGGTTATGAGACAAGTCCCTACAACATAACTTAAACTGAATAAATGAGGTTTTCATATTGACATTGCAATGTTGTTATCTGGTTTTCCGCTAAATAAAACATAAATAATAATAAACTCACAAAGATCTCAATTCCGTCAAGCCCCCGATGTCACCACTTAGCTTGCCTTTGAGGCCCAAAGTTGATAGCCCCCTGTATAAATAAATGTGTGACGGACACTCGATATAATTTCTTTAGTTTAATTAAAAAAAAAGCAGTGTTCATAGTACTGCAAATAACATTTATTTTTTCTTATTAGAAAAACAAAAATGTTAATATAATAACACGGCTATTTCTATTACAAGTTTATCGAAACATTATTGTTTTACTATATTCTCAAATTTGCTGATACTATTATTGCAATTTGGAGTTTTCACTACAACTGGTGTGAATATGAATATATATTGAAACAAAACTTAATAGATGTGAGAGACTAGCTCACATACATTAAGTTATCCTCATTTAGAATTCCTTATCTCTATGATTCTAATCTAAAAAATTAGTTAAAAGAACAGAAAATAATAAGCGATAATCCAATCTGGATATAGAGAATGCTCACTCACAATGCAGTCACTCTCGAATTGTTACATGTCACACCTTCCCATGTTTCTCCACACGGATCGCCAGAGTGGTGCCAGCTTGGTGGAGTATTTTCCCAAATATCCTTCAGGGATTGGAGCGCTGCAGCTGCAAGAATTCCTTCAAGCCTTCTTTGATCACGTTGAAGAGCGTGAATTAAGATCAAGAAACGAATAAGGGGCATTGCTTACCATCACGAGGGTCCGTAAAGCAGAAAGTGACTTCAATTCCTACGTTGAAGAAAGCCAGAAGATAGAGCAACCGGATAGCTGCCATTGCTTGCTGCAAGCGAACTACAAAACTGTTGATGTGAAAGCAAAAACAACACTTACTGTGACATTATTGACAGCACTACTGATGAGAAGAGGAAGGACGAGGTTTATCAGCTTAACTGACAAGGGGAAAGAAAAGATAAAGGAAACAAAAGGCGTGGTCTGACCCCTTTTCCAGTCTTTTAATTGATTTATCTTGTCTTAGAAGCCACTCCATCTACGTTGATTTCACCGCCACCCCAACAGCAATGCTAATCATATTTGCTTGTAAATTACAAAGTATCATTTTGGATTGACCAATTGTTTGGCTTTTCTTTTGGAGTCAATCTTAAGGATTCTCGCGTATGCTATATTATGCTAACTGTACAATGGGACGGCCATAATCATTATCGTCCCTTCATTATTAATAATTATTAGTGTTTGCACTGTTGAGATTAAGAAGTCTACAATAATTTCAAAGTTAAATTCCAAATATTTCTAATACGGTTCACATTAATTATTAACCAAGCCTTTGGTTGCTATGTATCCATATTATTAACTAAGCCTGTCGTTGCATGTAATATTATTATATTTAAAGAGTTGGATTCGATCAAAGGAACATGTTAGTATGCGTGCTAAAGGTGTCAATGTGCTTGCTTTTAAATAGGTCTAGTCAGTAGTGTAGTAGTTTAATTTTGATGATTTATTATTATGTTTGTTACTATTTTCAAATAGTTGTTTAGTCCTAACTCTTAAGAATGTGTTGCGAGAATTATAAGTTGTTACGTCTGCTTTTTATTTAAAATCTTTTAGTGAATAAACGAAATATGCAAATATTAAAACAAAATTAAGGTGCCTCTAGAGCTCGTTCCATTTAAGTTTTACTTGGGACCTACGAGCATCATAGTGCATGGAACAACTCATCCAAGCTAGCTCCAGACTGTAGATAGTACGTATAGTAGAAGTCCTAAATGCCTACGAAGGCTAGCTCGGTCATGACGCCGATTCGGATTTATGAATGTCTATGTGATGGTCATCAAATTAATTCCCTTTCCACAATAACCAAAAACACCATCATATTTTTGGAAATTATTACTTCACGTTAACGGCATAATCTTACAAGCCTGGAAAAAGATAAACATGAACAAATAACTTCATGATATTAGGAATGTTGTATCAATCGGAGAATTCCAATTCTTATTAATACATTAACTAAGTTTTAATATATCTCATCCATGCTTTTAGCATATATGAATGAGTTAAGCTTCTTAAATTTTATTGCTCCTGATATTTACAACTAGAAAATCACCAGCATCTTCTATGAACATTGAACAATATTGAAAATTTTTCATATTTTATGCTATATAGGATCTAAAATATTTTATAGTATAATGATAAAAGACAAATTAACTGCGACTAATATCATTAAAATATTAAAAGAGATAAGATCATTACAAAAAAAAGAAATTTAGGCAACACTATATTTATAACATTTTAAAATATGTTGCTTCAAACTAATATAATGCAACACTATATAAAACGTATCCTTTAATAATATTAACATATAAAAATAAGAATAAATTGTTGCCATATGTTAAAAAAAGCAACAAAAATTTAAATGTTGTTGCATCATTTTAATACTTTACATCCACAACTTCGAGATTTTTCCACAACTTTGAGACTTTTGGTTAATCCTTCTTCCATATTCTTCATGTCTCCCAATTTGGCTTTCATCTCGTTAACAATGAGGTACAATTTTCGCAACTGAACAAGCTCATCATAAGACACACAAATCCCGTCATAGCCCGTTCCGTCGCCTTGAACGCCATCAAGTCACTTGATGTACGATCAATCTTTGTATCCAAGAGTCGGTCAATCTGGTACATCTGTTGGTTCTCCTTTGGGCGTCACCAACCATTCCTTCACAAAACTTTTGCTCCTTTCTCTTCTTATGATTTTGATCTTGAATATAGATTTGGATTCTTATGGATTGATAGCTTCTAGAATTGGAAGATTTCTATTTGTAATTATGTCAAATCTCTCTGTGTAAACGTTGAATCTAACGCCTAATTGATTACTGTTTGGGGTTTTTATAGCTGCATTAGGGATTTGAGTGACTCAAAAGCCTTAGTTTTCCAATGTTTTTAGTTTTCTAATGTTTTTGGTTTTCTAATGCTTGTCTATCTTGTTGGGTTTCCTTAAATAGGGTATTGTAGCCTCAATTGGCTCCTTTGTCTCTTTCCCTCCTCATTCACTTCTTTCTCTTAACTAAGTCTCTGACACTAGATCAGTTACTCTCGTATATTATGGGTTTTTTTTCTATGTATGAATTTGCAATTTTCTATTTTTTCAAGCATGCGAGTTAAGCTAATTGGTGTGGTCTTTTCCATTTGGAGATCAGAGATGGGTTTCTATTTTTGTTTGTTTGTTTCCATTAGCATATTTTGCTTTAAGATTGTTCAACTGAAATTTATATAATTGATTTTCGTTGATAATCCCTCTTTCCTATCTGTGCTTGGCTCGTTCATGCTAGATTGATTTTTCTACACTTTTACTAATTTTGCAGTTTTAGCTGGAAAAAATGAATAAATTGATGTTTTTTTTTTCTAATGCTCTAAGGTTGAATCCTATCCATAGATGGTTATAGTTGCATCGCACTTGTATTTTTTATACGCACATGTTACTTAATTTTGTGCAGCATGCAATTGAAGGAGTCAACTTTCTGCTAAATGAAAATTTAAAGGTTGCCTTTGGTTCATTTGATTAGTGGTGGTTATGGATGCTTTATAAGGTGTATGCCTACGCCTTTGTATAATATTGGTGAAGTGTCTTTAGCTTATACAAGGCATATTCTTTTCTAATCTAAGACCACAATGCTCTTCAGTTTACAACCCTCTATAACTATTGTCATTATTGATAAAATGTGATATTCCTAATTCAGTTTGTACTGATTTGGGATCTTGTTAAAGCACACTTTACAACCCTCTATAGCTATTGTGATTATTGATAGAATGTGATATTCCTAATTCAGTTTGTACTGATTTGGGATCTTGTCAAAGCAATGATAAAAGCCCTTGACCATTCTATAGGAATTCAAAAAAATAAACTTAGTTCATGCAAAAATACAAAGATTGGTAGTTTGAGAAATAACTCTCATCCCTGCCTAGATAGACCATCTCTAAGAGAGATTACCTTTTCTCAATCTGCATTTAAAGTTTCTTCCTTGATGTCTAAGTTTGTGTGTATGTTCTCATGTTAAACCATGACCTTTTTTAAATTAAAATTTCAGCAATGTAAGTGTTTACAAGATCCTTTCAGATGTTGTTTTGACATTCCTTTTAAGTGCTTTTCATTTCATCATTGAATATTGAATTAGTTAAAAATCTTTGGTCAAACTTTTTTGTTTGCCTTTATGATCAAAACATCGATTCAGTTTAAATTTTTATATATTGTATCAATTGTCATTGTTGCAATTAACACGTGAAAGTGAATAAAGTTAGGAAGCAAAATTGATCTAAATTACAAAATCATTTATTAGAACTTCTATCTTGTTTGTGCATGAAGTGGGATGAGAAAGAGATAATACTAAACCAAGTTTGAGAAATGATTGTACATTGAAAGCTAGTTCTAAAATTACAAACTAAAGATACGTCCTGTTGAGTTTGCCCTACGTTTTTTAGATTTCTTTTGTATTCGAAAAGGGACAATTTGTATTCAAGGTTAAAGGTTTTAGCTGCTAATGGACTGAGTGTCCCTCTTAAGTGGAAATTAGTTTTTAGCCAAGTCGCTTTTTTACGCATTTGATGTGGAAGATTGATGATAGATTCTTCCTGGGAAAAGAGTAGCATAGAGTAAAGTATTTGTCTTTGTTGAATTGGAACAGGGGCAACTAGTTGACAATTTGATGTTTAGGTTTGTATTATGAGGTGGAGGAGAGACTTAGGCAACTTTAACTTGAGTTAGAAAATGACGATGAAGAACTTGGTATTTAGGTCCGTAATCTTTTCCCCCCTGATTTAAAGTTACTTTTGTTCCTGTTGTTTTGGATAAAGAAGACTAACATTTTGTTGTCATAAGGTTTGTGTATACAAAGGTGGAGAGGTGATCATTAATACTTTAGTGGGAGCATTTGGTCTAGATGATCCTCGTCTTGTGCAGCTTGATACTCTTTTTCTAGTGTTTTTTTGCGACTAAGGGAATCACATTAGGTGTGCATAATGCATTTTTCTAGCAATAGGCAAAGTATTTTTAGGTAACAAATTTCCTTAATTCACTAGTGTTGTGCATCATTTTTTATTGAGATTGATTGCTTACGTTCATGCCTTTTGAATTTGTTCATAAAAAGAACTTAATCATTGTTTTCTTTAGCTTTTGGACTATATTATTTGTCTTGATTAAATTAAGGTCATAATAAAGTAATTAGCATTTCATTTTTTAGATACATCAGCTTGTTTTACAATTCTAATCTACTTTTTTTTGTAGGATGGTGATGATTAGGACACTACAAGAAAAATAGGGTTTAGCGACGAATAATACCAATAGAAAGTGTATATTTTTTGTTAGTAAGCTAATTTTATGACGAAATTTATCGATAGAGCAAGTCATCAGAGAAGCGGCTGTAGGTAATAATTGTTGATGAAGAACAAATATTCCATTGCTAATTTACCAAAAAATATTTTATGTACCGTCGCTATATTTAGCGATGGTAATTTTGTGTTGTCGATAAATTTTTTGACAGAAAGTTAGTTTCGGTTAGTAAATTTAGTGACAAATGGACTATGATTTGTATGTCGGTATATTTATCGATAGATGTGGCATCTTCATCGGTAAATTCATGACTAACTACATTGATAGAGATAAGTTGTCTGTTGGTAAATTGATAACATTTTACTGAGGAATTTTGGTTTCCGTCGATAAATAGACTGATACTATTTTTAAAATTTTTTCCCTGCATTTAATTTTATTTTATAATCTTATGATTTATGCATAATTTATATGATTATTAGTTATAATTTATACAGTTATTAGTTATCTGTTGATAATATTTTTATTTGTTTCTATATTTAATTCGTTAAAACAGAAAGTTGATTGATAATATAAAGTTAAAATTATCTTAATTAATAATAAAAAATTATCTTAATTATATCATAATAAATATTTAGCAACTATTCATTCGGTGACTACAACTACGCCATTTATTTGGTGAATGTAGATGTTCTGAATTTTGCGATGAGGCCCTTCCCCTTCAACTCATCCACCTCATTACGGACCTGGGTTGTGTATTATATCAATTGTTGCAATTGAGTTGATGGTGCCTATACTGTGCTCCGAAGCGTATAGACTTCATTGGGTGCAAATCGCCTACTAGATGTTGCTTTACTGGATGTGGGGGGTTGTGAATAACATTTATTCACAAATGACCCTAAGCCGAATATCCTTCCATAACGGTCCCTACCACCCATTTTATGAAGATAGGTTTGGCTCTCATCAACATCTTTAGACTGCTGAGACTATTGTTGAATTATATTTGGTCCTATTAGACGATAATGTTCATGTTAATAAGTGATAGTTATTAAGCATTAATATTAAATCAAAAATTTCATATACATTTAGTTCTTTACATCGGGTATTGACGAAGGTCACACCGTCATGCTTCCAAAATTCACACATCAAAGTAAAAAAATTAAAGCATAAGTGTAAAGTGTAGACACTTAAAAGTCTCTCTACATGCTCATAGTGGGTAATAGATTCTTCAGTATGTACGAGAAGACTTTCTCCCCCTGGTCTTCCACATTTATTGGTAGAATTACGCTCTAAAATGGAAATTGTCTCGGGTGATGTCCAATACTACTGCCAACGACTCCGTATTTGTTTAGAAATATAAGGAGGTCGTACATTTGTCTTGTGTATCGCACCAACAAAGTCTCAATAACGTGTACTTGCTTGTCTTTCCCGTACTTTATAAATGACCGCGCCAAATTCAAAATTCCTAAAAAAAAGAAAAAATATACGATAAGTACTTATAATCTACAATATTTATCAAATTAATGTATAAAAGTCAATTAAAAATACAAAATATATTTTTTGCATCACAAACTCATGATAATAAAAATCATTTGTCACCTGAAAGATATTCTTCCATATATAACCCTTAAGATCAATCTTCTCCTTGAATTTGGATGTCATGTTTCTTGAGTACGATCTAGATGAAATCAACCTAACAATAAAAAAATTAATTTTATATCATTTTAAAATTTAAATGTATAACTTAATTATAAACTTATAGTGTTTCATGTATTTTTCACTTACAGATTGTTGATAATTATGATGTAATTTCTTCCATCAACTCCCTCAGCTCTAAGTTGGAGGCTGCCTCTTTCATCCACATCGTTTACCCCTGATATCTCTGTTAGTATAAGGGTGGTAGATGGTGTAGTAACAGGTATGAAAGGTGATACCTCATCTGCAAGTGTAGTAGCTGGAGGTATAACATCTTATTCAGCTGTAGCTGCAGAATGTGATGCTTCACCTGGATAATAATTGGCTCCAAATCACGGTCTAAACCTTGGTCGCATCATATCTTGTTTTCTTTTTGGTGGCATATTTTAACCTGAAATACATATTTTATTGAATATTCTAAAAATATAACAATTTCAATTCAATACATAACAATATATTGTTGATTCAATAATTGATTTATTGAATATAATATTCTATTACAAGCACAAATTAATCACTTTCAATATTAATTGTAAATCAAAATCATCATAATCTTCTTTTTATGAATAATTAGATCAAACTCAAGCTTCTTTTTAAATTTCTCACCCTCCTTATCATCTCTAGATGAAATTTCAATATATTCATTATTTGGATCATTCAAAGGTTCATTCTCGTCATATGTAACAAATGCATTTATTTCATAAACATCTTCCTAAAACACTTCACTTTCAATTCTCTGTTCTCCTCTTCCATATGATTCAAAAACACCTATAAGTTTAACTTTGCAAATGGCCAACCAATCTAACTTATCTCATCGTAAGCTGGGAAAAGGGATATAATACATCTAGATCGCTTGCATTGTTAATACGAAAGGTTCAAATTGTCTAAATCTTCTTCGCTCATTGATTTCAACTAGATTGTATCAGCTATATCGGCTATGCATTTTTGTACTAATATTAGGAGTTAGATCAAACCAGTCATACTTAAATATCACACTCCACTTTATTGGCAATACAGGGTACTCAATTTCAAGTATCTCAATAATTTTACCATAGTAATCCATCACTTCTCCCTGTATGCAAACTCCATTATTTACTGTTGTCATGTTATGACCATGATATTTTGTATGACATTTGTATCCATTAACGAAATACACCGGATATGATTTAACAGTTCGCAAAGGTCCTTTCGTAAGATCACATGTGAACTTGTTCTCTATTGAATTTTCTAAGGCCTACACAAAAGAAATTGTTATATTAATAGTATAATGTCATTTGAACACTTTAATCTTATTATTCAATCATTTCAATAATTGTAAGTGAAAACTTACATATTTCTTGAACCATCGAAGAATGTGTCTTCCAACTTCTTTATTGATATCATCTTGTGTTTTCTCATGCATTAGCTCATATAACCATTCCTTGTATAATCTAAAAACATTATTATATATTTCATTTGTGAATAACACTAAATTTCAAAACCCAAATAATCAATTTCAACTTACTGCACGAAAGGTTGAACCTCTTGATAGTTTAATAAAATGTAACCATGGGAAGTCTCAATTTTTCCCTTCGTTAACATTCTTCTTGTTGAACATCTATATGTTCGTCTAAGATATATGAAAATGGATACGTTACCACCAACATCACCGTTCCTCCCTCATCGTCATTATGAGGAACTTTTCTTTCTCTTGTATGAACATGTAACTCAAAATAATGTGAACAAAATGTACTTGCTTCCTCTACTAAATAAACATTACATATCGAACCTTTAACTTTAGCCCTGTTTTTGATGTTTTTCTTCAAGTGATACAAATACCTACATTACTCATTTTGGGTTATTATAATTCTGTTATTAAAATAGGTTATTACTTCAATTCAGATATTTAATATAATTAGCTCTCAAATAGATACATCCATCGATATTGAATAAGACCAGTAAGTTTAGCCTCGTGTGCCAAATGTACAGGTAGATACTTCATATAGTCAAAGAAGCTTGGAGGAAAAATCCCGTCTAATTTGCATAAAATTACTGGAATTTCCCTTTCTAGTTTTTCCACTTCAGCCAACTTTATTTCAGATGATGTTAAGTTTTTAAAAAACAAACTTAATTTTGTTATAACTTCCCATACCTTATTTGGTAGCAACTCCTAAAATGCAATTGAAATTATCTCTTGCATAAACATGACAATCATGACTTTTCATCTTAAATAATTCGTACTTCCTTATGTTCACACACCTTGCTAAATTTGAAACATAACCATCGGGAAACTTTAGACTTTTCAACCATTTACACAAAATTTCCTTTTTTTTGATCTAAAGTGTAACATATTTTTAGATGTTTACCAATGTGTAGATCTTTATCTGACTTATTTGTCTATAAAAAAGTTTCAAATAAGCTCGTGATTTTGTATTGTCTTTTGTCCTTCCTTCAATGTTCATTATGGTATTAAACAAATTGTCAAAAATACTTTTTTCAATATGTATCACATCTAGATTATGACGTATCAAATTAGTTTTCCAATATAAAAAATCCCAAAAGATGCTTCATTTTCTCCAGCCAAAATTTTTACTAATCCTTTATTAATTTCATCAACTTCAAAACTTTCAACATCCCTAATTCATCAATCTCTGGCAATATCTCTTCACCAGCTTTGTGAGGAGGAGGAGGTATTTGTACCATCCTATTCTTAATAAACTTTTTTTATTGCTTCTAAATGGATGATTTGGAGGAAGAAATTTCCTGTGGTTGTCAAATCAACATGTTTTACCTCTCTTTGGAAGATAAAACACATACTAATCATTGCCACAATAAGGACAAGCCAATTTGCCTTCTGTGCTCCATCCAGACAACATAACATATGCTAGAAAATTACTAATAGTCCACATTAAAACTGTTCTCAACACAAAATTTTATTTCAGAGACACATCATATATCTACATACTATATTCCTAAAGATGCTACAATTCAGATGTCAGTGGATGTAAGAATACATCAATTTTATGCTTTGGATTTGTAGGCCCTGGCACAATTATTGTCAAGAACATATATGCCTCATTCATACACATCTATGGAGGTAAATTATAACTAGAAATTATGATTGGCCATGATGAATATTGTTGGTCAAATTGACTAAAAGGTTGGAATCCATTCGTTGACAATCTCAACCTAACATTTTGACTTTCAACTGCAAACTCATAATGTGTAGCATCCCGTTACCGATGTGATGGACATATCGGTAATTTGGATGGTTTAGTGGAGTGTATTCATAATTAAATTGCA
>JANIJH010000006.1:75207712-75219177 GCA_024520975.1 Erythroxylum areolatum | reverse complement strand
ATATAATTACCGGGAAATGTCATGAATGCATGTACCTAAATGTGCATGTGCAAAATCTCACTCCTCTAAAATTAGAGGCCAAAAGTATGCTCATATCAAAATATGCAATAATCTACTAGCTCATCCCAACTTACCAATTTACTCTTCCCATCGGTGATGCGATGTTACAATGTAGATACATCAGGAACAGGAGGAATGTTATCATATGATGACTGAACCGAAGAGGAAGGGAGAATTAAATTATTAATGCTGGAGCCATCAGAGTGTTGCATATCAGATGTTAGTATGGAGAAAGGAAAGACATGCTCATAAAAAGAAACATCCCAAGAAATAAATATCTTTTGAGTGTTAACATCATATAGTTTAAAACACTTAACACCTGGAGAAAAACCATAGAAAACAGATTTGATACTACAAGAATCAAATTTGTTTCTAACGTTGGAATGATTTGAAGCAAAGGCAAGACAACCAAAAACACGTAAATTAGTGTAAGTTGGTGGTTTAGAGTATAATGCTCCAAAAGGTGATATGTTACGAAGAACAGGGGTGGGGATTCTATTAATCAAGTAAATGGCATGTAGTACACACTCACCCTAGAAGGAAATAGGTAACTTTGCATGAAAACGTAAAGCTCTTGCTACATTGAGAATATGTTGATGTTTGCATTCCACAACACTATTCTGTTGAGGAGTTTTAATGCAAGACCGTTGATGAATAACACCTTTTGAGTTATAAAATGCTGAAACATTGAACTCTTGTCCATTATCACTTATGATACATTTAACAGTGGAATTGAATTGAGTTGAAACATAAGAAATAAAATTTTGCATGATTGTTCTAGCCTCTGATTTGTGTTTCGTTAAAAAAAACCAAGTAAATCTACTAAAATCATCAACAAGAGTAAGAAAATATCGATGGCTTTTAAAAGTTGGAGCATAATTGTCTCCCTTGATATCAATGTGAATCGTGTCAAACACAACATTGCGAGCAGAGGTACTGATCGGAAAAGGCAAGCGTTCTTGCCTTGACACATGTGACAAATATCACAGGGTTCATTATGAGAAATAGAAGGAACTATTTTTCTTAAATGAGAAAAAGGAAGATGGCCTAACCTAGCATGCCAAAGTAAAGAAGTTTCTTTATTACAGAAGACAAAATTAGCAACTACTACAGGTGAAGCAGGTAAAAAAGCACTGGAATTTATTTTGTATAATCCATGAGAATGCTCAGCAACCCCAATCATCCTCCATGGCTGGATACTCTGAATTATACAATGAGAAGATGAAACAATTAAGCAACAAGAGAGGTCATGAACTAATTTACTAACAGATACAAGATTGAAAGTAAACTCAGGCACGCATAAAACATGAAAAAGTTGCAGATGATTATTTAAATGAAAAGTACCCACATGTGTAACTCGAACCTTGCACTTGTTAGGAAGAGTTACATAAACATTATCAGCTAGTTTATAAGAATGAAAAAACGATAAGGAACATGCTATATGATCTGTAGCACCAGTATCAACAATCCATTCATTGCAATGGAAATTATTGACAGTAGAAATATTTAAAGAAATGTGAGAAACTATAGAAACGTGAGAAACTATCTCACCATTCGAAGAAATCAAACCTGAAGTAGAATTTGACTTAATAGGATTTGGTAGAGTCACTGAATTCACATGATGAGCAGTTGGAGTAGGAGAATCAACATCAACAGCATTAGTATATGGTCGATTGGTAAATTTCTTGGAATTCTTCATGTTGGGAGGATATCCATATTTCTTGTAACATCTGTCGATAGTATGACCTTCCTTTCCACAGTGAATGCAAATCGGTGGTGTGGAGCTACTGAAGATCTTTCTAAGTGTAGTAGCATTGACGCCTTTAACAGCTAAAGTATTAATATCAGAAACCAAAGGACGTTCTTGTTGAATAACCAAAGAGGATGCTTTATTCAAGGAAGGCAAAGGATCCATTAACAATATCTGTGACTTCACAGTCGAATAAGTCTCATTCAATCCTTTAATGAAAACTATGACTTGATCATTTTCATGGAAATCTCTAATATTCTTGGACAGCCCACAAGAACACTGATGAGTATAGGAACAAGATGGGAGAGGACGCAAGCTTTGTAACTCATCCCACAAGATTTTTAGTTTAGTAAAATATTCATGAACCGATAAACTACCTTGTTGACAAGTATAAATTTCAAGCCGAACATCGCAAATACGGAAAGAATTGCTTTGAGCAAATCTTGCTTTGAGATCATTCCATATTTCGTAGGTTGAATCTAAAAAGATTATTGACAGTGCAATGAAAGGGGAAACATAGTGAATAAGCCAGGAGGTTGCATCTCTCCCAAAGAACAAACAATGGATCGGTGCGCAGCGACTGCAAAATAGATCCATCAACAAAGCTAAGTTTGTTCTTGGAAAGCAATGACATCTTCATGGCTCGTTGCCATTGGTGATAATTCGGTCCTGTGAGAACCGAAGATACAAGAACCAGTGTCAGATTCTCATTAACATTAAGAAAATACGGACTGGACGGATTATCTTCTAGTTTGGACGTCGAACCAAAAGTGTGATTAGCATTCCAAGCGTTGAAGCTGACCATATTAACACGGCTAACATAAAGAAAGAAGAAGGAAAGAATATAGATAAAGAAATGATCATGTTTCTTGGACGTAAGGAAATAAAAAGCAAGAAAATCTGGATGTCGTACAAAGAACTCAGAAAAACTCAGAGAAGTGGAAGCAATAGCTCTGATACCATCTCAGAAAACCAAATTGAAAGAGAATAAAGTCTATCTCATTATATCCGAAATGAAGAATATTTATACTGTACATTTGAAGAATGAATAACTAACTTACCTGTCAACTAACTTCATCATATACAATTCTATCAAGAAATTTAGAAATTCATTGATGAGTTTCTGTTGTTTATCAAGAAACATAGTAGAGTATGATGAGCCCCAGAAGTTGATGAGAATGGAAAATTCGCTGTTTGGACTACTTGTGAAAGAATACTGGTCTCTTTTCTCTCTGCAGAATCACATTGAAGCATTTCTGGCTTGAAATCAAATTGTTGAATAGGAAGTGGCATCAACACATTCTAAGCTGGTTGTTGATACATGAGAAATTCCATCAACCCATCATTTTGGCTTCAAGTTTTATTTTTCTCAGTCCGAGCTTTACTTCTTCACTAATTGTTCTGTTATTATGTATCATTTCTTTCGAAAACAAGTTGTTGTTTTTATCAATGTTTTGAAACCCGGACCGGTCATTTAACTGGAGGCCTTACTGGTTACTGGTTTGATCGGTTCAACCGGTTCAACTACCGGTCGAACCGGTGTGACGTCATAATTATACAATAATTATATTTAATTATATATAATATTAATAATATTTAAAAAAATACGAAAATATACCAAAAAAAACAAAAAACAAAAACAAAAAATAAAAATTTTATTGAACCAGTGGTCGGACCGGTCCGACCGGTCAATTGACCGGTTTTGACCGGTTCTCACTGGTTCAATTGAGAATTGGTTTTAAAGGATGAACTGGACCGAATAGCCGACCGGTCATCGGTTGAATCGGTCGGACTGGCCGGTTCGGTTCGATTTTTAAAACAGAGGTTTTTATAGAGCTAGAGCATAATAAGTGAATAAAAGAGAAGAAAAGAAAATGTTTTATCATAGAACACTATGTTTTTATTGAATAGAAACTTGCCAATTTATACAGTTTTTCTCTAACTCAAATTAAAAAATAAGATAACATCTAATCTAAATCAACATAGAATAAAATCTAATTTATTTGATGGCTATCACAATAATATCTCTAAACTGATTTCTAAAATCAAACTCTAAATATCATAATCAAATTTATCTAAGACCTAATCTTTGATCAATTATTTCGTAGGAATCTGCAAGCCTAAGGGATTTTCCAACAAACTCCTCCTTGCCTTAGGAGTTGCAGAGCTTTAATGTCAAAATAATTCATCCTCTTGATGTACTGCTTTTGCCTCTTCATTTTGTGACTTGCAAATTATCTCCATATGTCCAATTTGTCCACATTTTCTGCATTTGATATCAGACCTCCACCAACATTTTCTTTGTGGGTGATTTGTTTTTTTGCAATGTGGGCATGGTGGATATGAATCATCATTGTTTCTGTTGTTATTGTCGATCTGGTTTAAACTCTTGTTTTTTTCTCCTGAACTTTTTTCTTTTGCTAGCAAAGCACCTTCAATGATTTCTTCTTCTCTCATCATCTTCCTTTGTTCTTGTACCTGTAGTGCATTTACTAATTCTGCCAAAGACATACTTGATAGATCCTTAGCTTCTTCTAATGCAGAAATTTTAAATTCATATTTTTCAGGTAAGGTTACAAGAACTTTTTGCACTATTCTTTCATTGGAAAAATCCTTACCTAATAACCTCACCTTGTTTACTATGCCGAGCAACTTGTCGGAATATTCTTTAATAGTTTCTGACTCTTTCATTTTCAGCATTTCAAATTCTCTGATCAAGTTGAGCACTTGCATATTCTTTGTTTTTTACTGCCTTGGTATTCCTTTTTGAGATAATCCCATATGTCCTTTGCCGACTCTAGATTCATAATTCTTGTGAATATAACTTTGGCTTTCGAATTCTTGTTTTTCCTTTCTTTGTGCATCTTGATTTGAGTCATTGTAAGATTTGTTGGCAATGAAGGCACTTCATAGTCTTCCTCCACAGCTTCCCAAATATCCATAACATCAAGATGAGCTTTCATTCGAACAGCCCAAACTTGATAGTTTTCACCGTCAAAAATTGGTAATGCGCCTTGAGACAGTACGTTGTAATTCAATCTCCATTGTTTGAAGATGGTTGTAATTTTTGTTGTAATTCTAGGTTGTAAATTAGGTTTGTATTTTTGTTTCACTCATCTCACAGGTCCCTCAAGACAAATGCTCTGATACCATGTTATTTTTATAGAGCTAAAGCATAATAAGTGAATAAAAGAGAAGAAAAGAAAATGTTTTATCGTAGAACACCATGTTTTTATTGAATAGAAACTTGTTAATTTATACAGTTTTTCTCTAACTCAAATTCAAAAATAAGATAACATCTAATCTAAATCAACATAGAATAAAATCTAATTTATTTGATGGCTATCACAATAATATCTCTAAACTGATTTCTAAAATCAAACTCTAAATATCATAATCAAATTTATCTAAGACCTAATCTTTGATTAATTATTTCGTAGGAATCTGCAAGCCTAAGGAATTTTCCAACACAAGTAACTTAGCGAGGAAATATATGTAAACGTTAATTCTCTAGCTTCACCTGAACTTCTAGTGAAGCTAGTTGTAGTAAATAATCTTTCTGTGCACTGGATTATCAGTATTATATATGCTGATAAAGCTCAATAAAAAGAGAGCCAAGTTGTACAAAAACCATAAGTCTAGCATTCTGATGACCCATAAGCATAAAGAAAACAAACAGGAACAAAACAAATCTTTGAGAGCTTTCCACTAGCATCTGAGATATCAACTTCCCAACACAATATTCAAGACACCCATCCACAGATCAATTGGCCAGTAGAGGGTAAAGTGGATATATGACTTGCGTAATTTGCTGATGAAGTTTGGTTTAAAAAAGACAAGATATAGGCCTAACACAAGTGATGTGTGGAAATGGTACTGTTGGATAATCGAAGGGGGTCGAACAGAATGGTTTCATAATGGTAGAACCCACAGCCAATAAATTTCAGATAACAGGTTCGATCTGACCAACATTTACAGGTCAACATGTCTCCACTCCCGGAATACCTGCACTTTTCATTGGGACTGTGTTAAAACAATTTGGACCCTTTATCTCAACTTACAAATGAGAAGGTATTGGAAGTGGTCTCTAATCATTGTTAGAAACACAGATCATCTTCTCTGCCACAACGATTTTGAAAGAGTGCTTTGCTTGTACATTATGCAGGTCCTTGAAAACTGTCAGCTTCCAGATGTAGTACAGGACAAAGAGGAAAGCCTAGATTCCTGAGACAAGTTCTGTAACACCCGACTACTTTCTGTTTCCATACAGTTAATCATCGTTCTTGCCTGAGATGGTTGGACTCCTACTCTCCACTCTTCAACTTGTCTAATTAGTACATTCTTATATGATCATTGTCAACCTACCCATCAACTGTTTCATTTCTGGCCCCATTTTCATTCTGCAGAATCACATCGATTCCTTCTTCATTCTGCAGAATCACATTGATTCTATTCCGCTAACTCAAGCATTAAGCATATATAAGAATTCTAGAGAATCATTAACAAGTTCTGTTTAGGATATATAGTCATCTTCTTCAATAAAGTTGATGAACACACAAGATTCACTATTCAGGCAACTGGTAAAGGAATAATCGCCATATTGAACCCACTAGCAGAAGTGAGGAACCGTGATACCATCCAAAAGAAAGACTTGAACTTCCAAACCAAAACTGCTTCAGAGGAGCTGAAGTCATAAACCACAGTAGTCATAAACTTATGACGGTGACTTTTTGTCCAAAAGCTTCCAGGGTCTTGTTCAAAGCTAAACTTTCTGCACCATGAAAACGCATTCACACCGACGATGAACCTAAGCCCTTGGCAACAAGTTATCCACTTGAAACTGGCACTCAAAGCATGACCACAAGACGTCAATTTTGTTTATTAGCGATGATTTTTGACCGGTAATTCAAAAAGGTCCTCTTAAACAACAATACTAGGATCCTTTTTGCACTGGAATTCAGCGAGATGAAGACATTTTCCAATTAATAAGGTCCCAGTACGGTTGGTTGATGTTACTCTCCAGAACATTACTTACTGAATTATCTTCATCAGTGACCTTTCGAAAGAAGGAAAAAGAGATCATTATTTTTCAGGGGATTATGATTTTAACTGACACGGTATCTCTATTTGGAAAATCAAAATCCCTATCAGATACGATAACAAACAAAGATCTTTAAGAGGGCAAGCAAGACTGAAAAAGTAACCTAATCGTGGTTAAACCGGCCACGACTCCAAAGCTAACAAGCTTGGAAAGAAACATGAAACCGCTGGCGCCATTAGGAGATATGCCCCTTAAATATTGAATTTGGGGCTCGGACGGAATTAGTCACAAGTTTTATGCCAACGGATTACCAAATCTGCACGCAGGGGCACATCAGAAAATGGTGCAGCTTCCATGGAGGTTTAAGAAAGAATCCATTTTGGTAAATGTGATTTCAGGAAAGAAGATTTCAAGTTCATCCACGGAAGGTTTTTGCAGATTCAGAAGCTGACTTACTATCTCGATAAAAACAAGGTTTGCAAATGAACTGTCATTTAATTGCTTGATTCTGAAAAAAAAAACTGAAACCTTTTCTTTTCAATGGATTACGTTGCTTTGTTTAGCTTCTGGTCGATTACTGACTGAAAATTACTGATATTTATTGAAGAGTCTTCTTTAAATTCCCCTACCTTATCAACCCAATGAGGCTCACTAGGTTCTGACTCATCTGGCTCTATCTCTCTAGTAATCTTATCACTTCACTCTATCCCAAGTATTAGTGTGGGAAATTCGAGATTATTTTATGGGAACAGTCGTTTTGTGTGCAATTTTTAACGAAAGTGTAATCTTTTTCAAGAATATGATTCTTAAAGTGTCAATCTGACAAGGAAAGCATTACTGTTTCTGAATCAGTAAAGACAATGGATACATGCACTCAAACCAACAAGTTGGGCTACATCTCAGGCATGACATTATCTACACGTTGGACGAAGTCTAGTGACAACAGTATTTTCGGTCGATTTATATAATAATTCGTATCCGAATGATAACGAAACTGTAATGACAAGTGAATCATGAGTAACAACATTATTGGTTTAAATTTGACTTCTGTGGAGTAATCTATCATGAACTGCAACCTTAAAATTCAGAGCACCAACATAGTGAGCTAAAACCAAATGGAAAGCAGATCAAATTTTTTATTAATTTACTTGAGTCTTTCTGTTTTCCTGTTGACCTATCAGGTTCTTGATTCTTACATTTTTCAGTTGTCCTGTTGATTGAGGTCGAGATTTTGAGAAATACTTTTGTTGTTCATAAATTCTTATCAGTTTAGACGTGACAGAATAAGCCTGAGAATCTAATTAGTATCTTCCTCTGTATTAAATTTGTTAACATAATGGCCGGTACAGAATATATGACAGATAAGGATTTGATCAATTAACGTGTTCCCATCTCCATAATCCATTTCAGGTTGTCTATTTATCAAAGTCTTTTAGATATGTATATCTTCACCTGCAATATTGGTTTCTGATGAGTACACGAAAACACATACTGTTTTTGTTATTATCCAAGATCAGGTTATGAATACCAACTTTTTGTTTCTGATTCATTTGCATGTTTTTGGAAGTTATAGAAGTGTAAAAAACAGATTACTGAGTTGTTTATACTCATTCCTTCTCTTCGTTGATTTTTATTTTTGTCTATTTTTCAAAATATTAACAACTGTTCTTGTCTTCCTCGACCTGAGGATTCTAACAGGATTCTCGTATATTCACATGTAGTTAATATTCTACTCCTGTATCCTCGTGAATAGCGTGTAAGTGATAATGTTTCTCGGTATACGTTGACTGACTTTAAATTATTCCCAACTTCACTCTTTGGAATACTAGTATCTTTCAATCATGTGCTTCCTGTGTCTTCATAAGACGAAAAGAACCTGCCTTTTTTTTCATGTTCAAGGTCAGGAAATTCTCATTTTGTCTCATGTTTCTCAAATATTCTTCAGGTTGTTTGTTTTACAAATGATTTGATGTACTGCAATTGTGAGATCGAGAACTTGGTCTTTCTTGTCTTCTGAATAATCACATTTAAGATTCTGAAGGTCGTGTTTCTGACTCCTTTCTCGTCTTTCCTTTTTCTCTGAGATGACAGCTGAACTCATGAATCATTGATCAGAAGTAACAGTGTGTTCAATGCCTATGAGATTTGTAAATAAGTTTTAACAATCTGACCAAAACTTTCCTTTCTGCAGGAGCTGAAGAGAAAATATAGAAAAAGAAGAATGGGTGGTTTATGGAACTTGTTTTGTGGGGAATTTATCAGTTCGAACACTAGGAAAAAGGCCTCAGGATTTAGTTTTATGTCATTTCGTCAACCAAATTCTTGTATCAATCAGGCCTCTATCATTGGCATTGACATTTTGCTTCTTGTCTTGCTCCTGTTCTGTGTGACACAGAAACCATCATCAAGAACGGTTACAAATCTATCTAAAAGTCGAGTTTTTTCAAAGTTACCAATTCTTTCTGCCGTCTTCAATGGCTGTCTTGGAATGGTCTATTTTGGTTGGGGCATATGGAATTTGGAAGAGAATTTGCGGAAAACCCACACGGCACTTCCTCTGAGAAAGTGGCTACCATTGACTCTTCAGGGATGCACATGGTTGTTGGTTTCTTGGATAGTAAGCCTCCAAGGGAATCGTCTCGCAAGAATGCCATTGCGCCTTTTAGCCATTCTTGCATTCTTTCTAGCAGGAATTATGAATGCATTTACCATATCTGCTGCTGTTATACTTCAGGGAGTGTCAACTAAGATCGTTTTAGACGCTTTAACATTTCCAGGAGCAATATTGTTGCTGTTATGTACATACAAGGCATACCAACGTGAAGAAATACAAAATTGCAGTAATGCTTCTTTAGTTACCGATTCTGATGAAGTTCCTGACAAACCTGAACCTGCTGAAGTTACTCCTTTTGCTCAAGCAGGATTGATTCACAAAATGTCATTCTGGTGGTTGAATCCTTTGATGAGAAAAGGCAGGTGGAAAACTCTTCAGGATCAGGATATACCAAGTTTGGGTCCTGCAGAAAGAGCAGAGAGCTGTTATTTGCAGTTCCTGGAGCAAATGAATAAACAAAAACAAGCCCAGTCATCAGCTCAACCGTCGATTTTATGGGCAATCATATTATGTCATTGGAAGGAGATCCTCATTTCAGGGTTCTTTGCTTTTCTCAAGACTACCACTCTATCAGCTGGTCCTTTGATTCTAAATGCCTTCGTTTTGGCTGCAGAAGGAAAGTCAGGTTTCAAGGATGAAGGCTATATATTGGCAATATCACTTTTCTTTTCAAAGGGTTTAGAGTCCATTGCACAGAGACAATGGTACTTCAGGTCCAGGCTTATTGGTTTGAAAGTGAGGTCTACCCTCTCAGCCACAATATATAAGAAGCAACTGAGATTGTCTAATGCAGGTAGGTCGACGTACTCAAGTGGTCAAATAATGAACCACATCACTGTAGATGCCTACAGAATTGGAGAATTTCCCTACTGGATTCATCAGACATGGACCACGTGCCTCCAGTTATGCCTGTCTTTGTTCATTCTTTTCCATGCAGTGAGGCTGGCAACCTTGGCAGCTTTAGCTGTTATATTGATCACTGTGTTCCTGAACATACCACTTGCGAATTCACAGCATAAATCTCAGACTGGACTAATGGCAGGACAGGATGAGAGATTGAAGGCTAGCACTGAGGCCTTAGTTAATATGAAGGTGTTGAAACTGTATGCTTGGGAAACCCATTTCAGGAATGTTATAGAAAAGTTAAGGAAGATGGAGTACAAATGGTTATCTGCAGTTCAATCACGTAAAGCCTGCAATAACTTTCTCTTCTGGTCTTCTCCATTTTATGTCTCTGCTGCAACTTTTGCAGCTTGTTACTTCCTCAAAGTTCCTCTACGAGCTAATAACGTATTCACTTTTGTGGCTACTCTACGCATTGTACAAGATCCAATTAGACTTATGCCTAATGTTATTGAAGCAGTGATTCAAGCAAAAGTAGCCTTTACTCGTATTGCAAAATTTCTTGAGGCGCCTGAATTGCAGAGCTCTAGTATCAGACAAAAGCAGAATCAGGGAAGCATCAGTCCTGCAATTCTTATTAAGTCAGCTAACTTTTCATGGGATGAGAAATCAGCAAACCCCACACTCAGGAATGTGAATTTGGAGAGCAGATGTGGTCAAAAGTTGGCTGTATGTGGAGAAGTTGGCACAGGAAAATCAACATTTTTAGCAGCAATTCTTGGAGAAGTTCCAAATACACAGGGAACTGTAAGTTCACTGACATATTCTCTTCCACCACATTTAAAGCACATCAAAATGTTTCTCAACAATCGCTTCACACAAGTATGGGAAAGAATGTATGGAAGTTCCGAATTTGCAGGATCGGATAATCGTTTATTACTGACAAATTATCCATGTCTTTTGATTGTCTGGACATACAGGTTCAGGTCAGTGGAAAGATAGCTTATGTTTCTCAAACAGCTTGGATTCAGAACGGATCAATACAGGACAATATACTATTCGGTGCACCAATGGATAAGCAACGATATCAAGATACACTTCAGAGATGCTCACTGGTGAAGGACCTTGAACTTCTTCCTCATGGAGATATGACTGAA
>JANIJH010000006.1:75045386-75056856 GCA_024520975.1 Erythroxylum areolatum | reverse complement strand
AGAGCTCCTTACAAACAGAGTTTAGAATCCAAGAAAGGACGATTGCGTTGCACCGATCCCAGTAAGAGTGAAGCTCAGTAGCAAAATCCTCCCTTTTGCAGGTTCCATCAACGAACCCAATCTTATTTTTGGCTATCGACTCCACACGCTATAATTGTCAGTGCCAAGGAGGTGTTGTGAGACGAGAATGGGAGTATCAGATGGGTGTAGGTATAATGGGTGATTAAAATCAAGCGTGGTAGGTGTTTGAAGAAATGCCATAGTGAAAAAGGCACAATAAGGGAAAAGATGATCTTAATCGAAAAGAAGTGAGGTCATTGTCTCTGATACCATGTAAAGATATCGAAACAGAGGAAAAGAATTGAAAGGAACAAGGTTTCCAATTGATTGATTGACATAATGATTACATGATAGTTTATTTATACACAAAGTCTAACAAATTCTAATAACAAACTATCCACCTGTCATGGATCCTAAGGTAGAGAATATATGAAGGAATAAAAACGCAATCTTAGGAAGAATATTCTAACTGAATAATATCATACTCTCTACACCAACCTGATGGAGGAAAGTGTACCCATTGTGGTAAACATGAAACACACCCGAAATACGTGCTTCAAGTTACATGGGTATCTAGATTGGTAACATGAATTACAAGAAAAAATGCAGGATAATACAATAACTTCTGGAAACATAGGTCGTACTGCTGTTGCTACTGCTGAACCTCAGTTACCCCTTATTCCTATCATAGACTCTTCTACCACAGACGTCGGGGGAGGTAAATCTAGTCATGCGCTTTACACCTCTGATATTTCTAATCATGATGGTTGGATTATCGACTCCAGAGCCACATATCACGTGACTTTTGATTCTAATGATTTCTCCAAAATGACACCACCACGGCGAACTTGTATTGCTACTGCGAATGGAGATGAACATCCAATTGTAAGGGGAAGAATTGAATTGCGTGATACTAGTGTATTCGAGCTTTGGTCTTACGGAGGATATTTTTAGCAAGGAGATAATTGGACATGGCACTAAGAGAGGGAGGCTATATTATTTAGATGGCAAGGTCGAGCCAATAATGCCAGTAGCAAAGGACAAATATGACTTTGGCATCGACGCTTAGGGCATCCATCGTTTGGTTATTCACGACAGTTATTTCCAAACTTGTTCTTTCATTTACATAATCAAGATTTGAAATGCAAAACATGTATTTTGGTAAAAACAGATCATGCGGAGGGTGTGCATAAATATTTCCAAGAAATTTTAGTAAAGAATTGCTTATGTGATATGTGCTAGGAATTATTATATGGAAAAACAATATTAGGATATTGAATCCCATTATCGTAATTTAACAAGAGAAGCTCACTATTGCAGAGTTCACGGACAGAACCAATAACACTTGTGCCAAATACAACAGAAAGGATAAAATCCAGTTTGAATCCTAGTTACAAGCTATAATTTGATCAGTCTCATAAATAGAATAACGCACAGCAAATGTTAAACCTCTATAAAGTATCTTGTTAACTGACTGAAACTAACTGGATAAGTTCCCTTCTTTCAGGGTGTCTTAAACTTTTCGGACCTGAATATTGTGAGTAGATTGGAAACGCCAAATCGGTTGTCTGCCACTTCGAACAAGCGCTATCTCCTCTCCTTCCTTTACCATCCCCTGATTCTGTAGACAAAAACCCAGATTTCGTTATCATTCTGAACAACTATCAAGTGCGTGATGGCATAACAATGAGTTGTGAAAACTTCTGGCAGCAAATAATTGAAAGAAAAAATAACCATCTTGACCTTAATAACTTCAGGCCAATAGAGACCAATATGGCTGTTTAACAAAACTTTCAGTTTTTTCTTCCTAACACATTCACAAAGGAATAATCAATTGATGTCGTACACTTTAGTTAATTAGTTGCTTTTAGTCAGTCATTATGAGCATATAACATCTACAACTCAGATTGGTGCTCCACTAGCTAGGGATAGGAATCCGATTCTGCAGTCGTCTTCTACGGAGAAATGCCCCTTAGTTAAAGTTATTTTATGTTTGTTTCGCATAATTACCAAATCTGATGGTCACAGAGCAAATGATGTCCCATAGAAAATGCATATTCATTTCACCATGACTTGACATAAAGAAAAATCACTGTATAAATTAGGTATCTTGATAAACCCATCAATTACGCTGCTACCATTGTGTGTGTCCGGTGGATTCATGAAGGAACCACTTTTTTTTTTTTAATTAGGTCAAACAAATTAGTCAATATGTACCTCCAGGAGGTATGTAATTGAAGAGATTTCTGAGAAGGCAGCCAAGAAAATACTTACCTTGAGCAGTGATAAAGCATTTGCAAAGGTTCCTTCAGCATCATCAGAAAACTGCATGTATATAGGACATACTCCCTGATACAGAGCTAGTCTTTGTTGTATCCTCTTCCTGCAAGTTCATCAACGTCATGCCAGTAAACAAAGTCCGAAATCACTGAATCAAACTCTTATATGAACTAAAACTAAACAGCACAGTATCCATAATTTGTAAACACAAATTGACTAGTCAGTGTAAACAAATTTATGTCCCTAAATTAAACAGCAGTTGCATAAAGATATACAATGAACTAAAATAAGTTTCTTAGGACTGTAGGAGGGGCACTGTCCATTGTTCCTTCACTGAACAGAGAAAACCATAAGAACTGACTAGTGAAATTTGAAGATTTTAAGGCCATGGAGAACTCACTCATTTGTGAAGGCAAATATAGTGCCTTCCGGCCGATAATGGCTGAGTAATATGGCCATGAAACCAGTTCTGGTGAAAACAATAATTGATGTTCCAAGAGTGTTTGACATCATTGTTGCATGGTATGCAAACATCTCGCTCGTGTGGTTCTAGGAAAAAGAAAGAAGAATTTTGTAAGTTGTGACTGATAAGCAGATGAAGGAGAAATGGACAGGAAATAGAGAACACCTTAAAGGCTTGACCAAGATTAGGTGGCATTTGACCACCAACTATGGTTGCTTCTGTTCTTAATGAGACTGTATGCATAACTTTCACAGCCTTCAATGGGAATCTAGAGGGATCAAAATCGCCTCGTTAAGTTTACAAGCAAACATATGTATGCAACACCAATATGATGCCAACTTACTTCCCATGAGCAGTCTCTCCAGAAAGCATGACAGCATCTGCACCCTCACGAACAGCTATAGCAATGTCTGACACTTCTGCCCTGGTTGGGGTTGGATGAACAATCATGCTTTCCAACATATTTGTAGCCACAATAACAGCCTTTCCCATGCTCCTGCACAGCCTGATTATCTCTTCCTAACATTTAAAATAAGGAACAAGTCAATCCAATCCCTACGAGGTGAGGTGGGTCATCAATTTTCTCCTTAAAAAAAATACCTGTAGCAACGGAACCTCCTCTATAGGGAGCTCTGCACCAAGATCTCCTCTTGCAACCATAGCCTAAATGAGAGAACCGTGTATAACCATTAAGTACACTAAGCTGAATATTCAATTTGAACCCAATGAAATTAGCAACCAATAAGAAAAACTGAAGTTGAATAACCCATATAAACATTCTTCAACAACTCAAAAATACAAGGGCAAGATCTAAGACAATTACCCCATCGGATGCTGTAATAATTGAATGCAAGTTTGGTATGGAATCAGCACTTTCAATTTTCACAATGACATGTATATCTGCGCCACAACCTGCCAACATAGAATGAAAAGTATAATGCTTCATGAATTTAAACAAATTACTGCGTGTAGATTATGCCAATTATCTATAGATTATTTAAGAAAATTATTACTTTGCAAATAGTTCTTCAATTCATGAACCACTTGGGCATCTTTCACAAATGAAACAGCATAGAAGTCAACTTTGTTGTCCACTCCAAATTTTATATCATCCCAGTCCTTCTCTGCAGCAAAAGAATATAACATCTATGCCAATTAGCCAGAAAATGCCAAAGGAAAAGAGAATAAGAGCTTAAGGCAAGTGTATCCATGGTCAAACCAGTAATTGAAGGCAGTGTTGCACTTTTTCCTCGAACATTTAGATGGCGTCTAGATTTCAGTTCTCCTCCATCTACAACTTCACATTTCACTGAATCTTCAGTCTTGGACTTCACCAGCAAAGACATCATACCACCTACAACATAAATCAAAATTCATCAATTCATATAAAACACGACAAGACCTCTTTCCTGTACTGAAAGTTTGTTTGAGTACAGATAAAGATGTATAATTAAATGATTTGGTTGTTAAGTATAGCTATTTCTTAACCAACACATTTCATATCAGCAATTAAACTTTGACTGAAAAGGAAAAATCAGGTCATCGTACCATCAACAAGAAGCATATCACCCGCTTCTACATCATTAATGAAATCATCGTAGTTAACACTAACACAATCAGCAGTCCCAACCCCTCTACGAATTGTAAAAGTGAATTCCTGTCCAGGTGATAATGTGATTGGTTGAGGCAAGTCTCCACTCCTAACTTCAGGACCCTGACAACATAAACAATCCATGTATCCAAGACAACAAAAAAGATAATTGACGTAAGAGAGTTTTGTAGCTAGTTGTGTTTCATATAAAGCCTTATATAAATTTTCATTATTTTTCCACTCAAGGTGCAACTTTATGGCAACACACGTAAGCCAAGTCCCTGAAAATGTGCCGTATAACCATATCTGGAATTGATGAGAACTGAACGTACCTTGGTGTCAAGCATGATAGCAATAACGTTGTCCTTGGACTGAGCATTATATTCTTTAACCAAGTCAATAACTTTTTGATGCGATGCATGGTCTCCATGAGACATATTCAGGCGAGCAACATTCATTCCAGCCTCAGCCAGTTTCCATATCATCTCCCTTGTATTGGTCGAAGGACCAATGGTGCACACAATCTTAGTCTTACGTCTAACTGTAGGCTTCGACCACATACCCATGGACGTGTCATCCCGAACTTGCTCTCTCTAACATAACAATAAATAAACAAAAGAATTGTAAACAACCAACTCTCCATAAGTTACAATTATCCCTTTCAGGCTTTCACCATTTACCATTCTCATATCGGAAAGTCTCGGTACTAGAGTAAAATGTAGTACAGCAAACAAGTAACCACTTAACATCCGTTAACCAATTCTCTTGCTTAACCAAAATAAATCCAAAAATTTCTACGAAAATAAAGCAGTTTACTCATTTGGTTACTAAACGAATGACATAAGAGCAAACTCATCATCCAAAATTACGAGAATCAAGCAGTAGAAATCACCACCAACCTTCGGTACATCTTCGGGAGTGACAGGGATGACTTCCGGCTCGGCACGAGTCGAGCTCTTAGCCACCACAATGTGAGAGATTCTACGAGCAGTAGAGAAGCTCTTGCTTTTCTTCTCCTTCGTCGTCTTCTGTACCTCCACCAGCACATTCGAGACAAAGCTTGAAGCTTTAAGCTTATCGGTTCTCTCAAGCCCAGAGCCGGAACCAAGCAATGAGCCGTGAATGGATCTGGTAGCCACTACTTGAGCCATTGGAGAAGGTTTGTTTGATCAGATAGAAGAAGAAAGGAACTTCCTTTTTTTTTCTTTTTCAGAAAAAGAAAGGAACTTCCTTTTAAATGGCTTAAATTGAAGGAGACTGAGGAAGAACAACGGAGGCTTTAGCCAAGTTATAGAGATCGCCGCCAATTTGGCGGAAATTGCAAGAGTCTCGCTTAGTTCGTATCGAAGAAATGGTACGTTTTCTGATTTTGGCTGCTTTAGTTCAAAAACAGCTGGAGGTTTGGTATTATTAATTGATAGTGTTCTTCAAACTGTGTCGTTTCGCCACACGGTAAAACGAGGTCGTTCTAAAAACTGTGATTTTGCTGGGCTGATATCTAGTAGGAAACTGGGCTGCAGGCTTTTGGATTCACGCGGCCCATGGGAATAAGATTCCTCCAGTTAGACAACGCCACGTCATGAATTCTATGAAGGATTACGGTGTTGAGCAGTTGGCAATCTTTTCCCACTTCATTCAAATATCATTCGCAAGAGCGCGGGAAATTATTTATTCAAATTCTCGCCTCCGTAACCGTTTCGACTCTAGAATCTTCGAATTGCTCTCTCTCTCTCTCTTTCTGCCTTCTTCTCCGAAACTCTTCATAGGAGGTGAGATGTCGATGAAACGGATACGCGAGGTGCTTCTATGATCAGCTCCGGACTTAAACGTCTCCGGTGAGGATGAGGCCGGGAGTCGGATCTGCTACCACAAAGGAGAGCAGTGTCTAGGTATGTACCGATTACCGATCTCTGTAAGGATCTGTTTGCTTTAAGCGAAAAATAGGCTAAAAATTCTGGCGAAGCCAAAATTGGTTAGTTTTTTTTTTGTTTATGATAGCCGATGATAGATTAAATTTTTTTGGCGCGATGATAAGGAATTGAGATAAGTATTTAAGCAAGACTGTAAATGGAACACCGAGTCCAAGGATTTGATACCAGTAAATGGATTAATCAGTACCTCAACATGATCATAACTTAGTTTTGAATAGTTTTGAATGATGATGTGTATTTTTCCATCAAAATATATGGCGTTTAGGTTTCCTAGTTTTAGTCGTGATGGTTTAGGCATTATCTGTTCATTCCTCATGTTCAACTGAAGGTTTGGTGTTTCTTACTATGCCAATCGAGCTTCCTTAAATGATATTCCTCAACAGATGGAACTGTCTTTCGGGTTTCAAGTCTGCGATTACATTTAGTCATAACCGAGTCGTTGTTTCACTTCTTGAAGTTCTGCAGAATTTATCTATATTCACTTTTCTGCTGGATCATGGCTACTGCTTCTGCTTTTTAGTTTTCTATTTATCCTACTGTTGTTAATAACATTTGTCGTGTGAAATTTCAGTGAAACTTCCACCGTGGATGAGTGGAAAATGACCCGACTAGTCCTGACTTTATTTCGGAATATTCTCGTCATTCAAGGCATTTTCCTCTGCCGAAGGTTGCTCAATTTGTTGCTTTCTCAATATCACAGGTTCCTGAATTCCAAGGTGAGATACAGAGGTATCTTCAAATCTTGTGTTATACATTTTGTGATGCATATAATGACGGTATCTTGTGCCCTTGATTTATTCCCTTTGCTTCGGTTTGATCTTTTATTTACCTTCTATTATCTTTCATTGCGTGTTGCTGCCAATAACTCTTAAGAGCAATACCTTGAGAAATTATCTAGTTGTTAAGTACTGCAAGTTATAACATGTTCTAGTTAAAATTGTGCATATGGTAAAAATTGGTAATCTGGCTGTTTTGAAATTTAGAAGGATCTCTCGGTTCTCTGGGATTCCATGCTCTCCTGCTTTTTCTTGCGATATTAGTACTTCAGACTAAAATATAAACTTGATGAACTATACTTGGTTCATGATTGGTTTGGCTTCCATTAGCCAATAACCTGTGGTTTGACAGAGAGGATCTGTTTTACCCCCAAATGCTTAATAAGAAAATAAAATATATTTCATGCTTTGGCATTTTTATTTAAACAGATATATCGCAAGAAGCTCATAATTACAAATATCTGTCTGATGGGAGTTGTATTATGAAAATTATGGTAAATCTCTGCAGAGTTAAAAACTCCCTCCCCTGATATTCTCTTTTTGCTTGATATTTCATACATGCTCACTTACCATTTGCAGAAGACGGAATCAGAATTTATATCACATGTACTTCCATGCAGATTCGCTTTCTAGGTTTGGTACTTAAGTATTAACAGAAAACTCAAAGAAACCTAAAAAAGCTCATATCCTGCTTTATAAATTCTTTTATATTCTGACCGATAAAGGAATGATCTCTCTCATCCCCCTTGAATCTCATCAAAACTTTTGACACTCACAAACAGCCAAAAAGGTTCTTCCGTTGTTTCCAGGTCCTTTCTAGTTTAGATATTCTGACACGCATCTTTCAGTCGGTTGCGGGACTTTGGTAACTCATAAATGGTTCTAAAGTCTTTCTCCAGTCAGGAAAGAGCAAGCATGCTGTCAACTATAAGATTTTGCATGACATGATATTGTTAACATCCACCATTATGTTGTGGCACGTAAAAGATGCCGACTTTTTCAGAAAAAACAACCAAAGTCTAAACTTAGTGATTATTAAATATAAGTCGTGCATTTGTATAGCAATACTCTTTTAAGATGTGTTTATAATTTAATGTGTGAATCATATTTTCAAAAATTAGCGCAAGCATTTCTGCATTCTCAACACCAACCATCGAGGACGCCATGTGAGCTTCTTAATGCATATTGCATTCTATTACTTTCTCTCAATAAATTGTTTGAACATCAATGTATAGAGATATTTCGTTTTCTGTCTATGAATTCGCTTTCGTTCTTGTCAGTGTTCTTGAGATATGCCATGTCTTAACATTCTTCTGGTACCGGATTGTATATGAAATCTTTTTGGCCCCTGTTCAACACTAAACCAAATTAAGTTAAGATTATTAGATTTAGACCCGGCTAAACTCTAAATTTTGCTGAAATGTCTCAACATTTTCTCCATACCTTCCAGTTGACTTTGCAAGGATCAGTTGTTAGTCCTCATCTACTTAGCAAGTCTTTCCAAGATCATGCTGGTGGGTTCCATCTTTTAGTAACCCTTAGAGGATGCCCCGATAACATGTCTACATATTGTTGATTCCAAGCCAGCCTCGGTTCACATCGGATTGTTATAAATTAAGCCACAGTGACTTAATGGTTATACTGTTTGCATGAGAACATTAGATACATTTGAGTCCTGGGAAGTAGTTCTAGTTCTTTCAGAAGTGTATGAAACATGGTGAGTTTCATTGCTTTCTATATTGCCTGTAAATGCATCTTTTTCTTTTTTCGAACGGTGTTTAGATGCTAAATTAATGCTACCAAATATGAACTGTCGTATCATTATGATATTGATTTTCTCTGTTGGAAAAGATAGATGACTCGAGTCCTATATTCTTTTGGTGCCAGGTTCAAACAACATAAATTATGCAGCAACACCATTACAAATTCACTAGAAGTTGATATTTCTTTCGCAGCTGCCTAAGTTCCGACTTGGGCTAACTTTTCTGCGTAAGAAGTCTGAAGCTCACGTGCAGTTGAAAGCTGTGGAAACGAGAGACTTTCTTGTTTGCCCAAGTTTCTCTTGCACTTCATTTTCATCTTAGTAGTGAATCTACGAATAATCCATCAAGCTTATTGTTAACGGATTCGTCTTGTAGTCAGGAAAGCGAGGAAGCTATTTCCACCAGCTAAAGAGAAAAGTCACAGAAATATTCAACAAGCCGAATCAACTGATGACAATTCTAGTAAAGGAGTAGATGTTGCAGGAAGGTATATTCTCTTTAACCTGACTTTGTTCCACAATGAACTCCTTCCACTTTGGTGGTGAAAAATAATATGAACACAGTTATAATCGTCTATTTTTATCTAGCAGTGGAGGCACCCATTCCATTATATCGCTTCTGTCCCAACTGCTTTAAATTTTGACGGGACATCAAGAAGTTTGAAGGCCATAGGCCTTCGCTTTAGTGTTTTATTATTTAAAACGGTAAAATATTAGGCATTACACAATGATAACAACTAGACGGTCCGACATCCGGAATTTATCGCCTAAATTTCATCGAGAGCACATCTAAAGCAACCAAATTAACTTTGGCTTAGGGGAACTATTCTTCTGTTTTACTTAACTAAAATTTCTATTATGTCTCATCTTACCTGATACTACGGTTTACAACCAATTTGACTAAAAACTCGCTTAGTTTTATTATTATTTTAAAAATTTTTGTTGTTCAAATTTTATATAAAGGTGTCGTGTGTTAAGATTTTATATTAAACATATTTTAAAATATTTAAAACTGGAAACTACTTTTAAAACAAACAAATAATTGCAAATTAGTAGAAATATATTTTTAAACTCTGATTAAATGCATTTCACTTTACTTCTGTTTTATGTTGATTGTTCTTTTTCATTTTAGTTGTTATTGTTGATCATTTAATTCAAAATTATTTAAAAATTTTAATTTAATCTTCACAAAACAATTATTATCAAACTTGTATCTGTAACGTACGACTTTTTAAAAATACATTAAGACATATATTTTCAAATAAATAAATTAGAGCATTTATAGATTATTAATCAAACATTTTTTCTTTATTGGATTTTAAAATAAAAGCCATTAATATAGTTTGTTTTCAAACATTTAAAATAAAAACCATTAATATAGTTTGTTTTTCAAATTAACAAATTGAAACATTCATGTGATTTATATTTTTAGTTTAAACTTGTTAAATCATAAAAATAAATTTACTTTTATGTCAACTTGATTTTGTTGCTCATTAGAAAATAATATTACAGATTAGCAAATAAAAATATTATAATTGCTTCATTACTGTTTTTATTTTGTTGTTATTATTGTGCTATTCCTTTCTAAAATTTTCATAATTTATTAAGATATAAATTTCAATAATTCATAAAAATTCTCATCAAATATTTATATGTAACTTTAAGTTATAATTTGAAACATATATTCTAATTAATTATAATGTCATTTCTTATTAATAGATTAATTAATTATCTAAGTATGATCTATTTTGTTAATAATGAAATGACGTATGTTTATAAAAAAAATAAGATTTTACTTTTTTGACATTCATAAATTATAGATCAAAAAATATAAATTAAAAACCAATAATATAGTGTTTAGACTTACCAAATAGGAATTTTCTTGTGACTTTTCTGTTTTGTCAAAACTTATTTAATTATAAAAAATCAAGTTGCCTTCACTATTGTTTTTAATTTTGTTGCTAATATTGTGCTTTCCAATTTTGATTTTTTCATTTATTGTTTTTACATACGAAATTTTATAATCATTTAAAAGAATTTATAAAACATGAATATGTAACTTTAAGTTATAATCCTTTTTCTAAAAAGAACAGAGCATATATTCTAAAATAAATAAATTAGAACAAATCTTACTTTTTATTGATTTAAGAGTCAAGTAATTAAATTAGAATAACTGTTACTTTTTGTTAATAGATTAATTAAATATCTATTTTTGCCAATAATGAAATTAAATTATATTTATAAAGAATAAAAGGCAGTAAGACTATAGCTTTTTTATATTAATGAATCAAAAAATCAAACATAAAAGTTTAAAAATTCTAATCAAATATTTGCACTAAATTTTTAAAAGAAATCAATAAATCAGTAATTAAACTTAAATTAAACACCATTAATATAGTTTGTTTTTTAAATTATCAAATATCTTAAATTAAAGAACGTTCAAGAAATATTGTAAATTTATGTAGCAATTTTTGAATCCATACTAAGTTTTGTTGAACGCATTTTTATTATTAGAATTAATGGCATTTTTCCTTAATTTATGGATTAATTATTGGGTTATATATATATATTTCTTGCTAAATTGCTTGGTTTGCCTGAATTTGCATT
>JANIJH010000006.1:75019254-75032096 GCA_024520975.1 Erythroxylum areolatum | reverse complement strand
GTATGTATTGTGTATTGTTTAATCGGTATAAATATTTCATTTATATCGTATATTTTTATTATTATTTTAAATAAAATACGAGAGAAATAATTTTTGGAAAATGAAAATTTAAAATATATTTTGTCAAAAAAATTTAAAAAAATTAAATTATAAAAGAGATTTAGTGTATACCTTAAAAGCCCACCCGGGATAAAAGAAATTTTCAGCGTTAAAAGACATGTCGAGGTTTCTTCTGCCACCTATTATCTCCAGAAGAAGCATTCCATAGCTATAAACATCGGCTTTCACTGTTATAGGCCTGTTGCTAACCCATTCAGGAGCTAAATAGCCTCTAGTGCCTCTAACCATAGTGACCACTTGTGAGTGTTCTCTTCCCATCAACTTAGCTAGCCCAAAATCTGAAATTTTTGGACAGAAATTCTCGTCTAACAGTATGTTTTCAGGTTTTATATCACAGTGGATGATCCGATCCCTGCACTGTTCGTGGAAGTACGCAATTCCTTGAGCAGCAGCAAGAGCTATGTTGAAGCGAGTCGACCAATCCAGGAGTCTATCTCTGCAGTTGTACGACGGGAAGATCCACTTGTCCAATGAGCCATTTTTCATGAACTCGTAAACAAGAAGACTTCCAATGCAACATTTTTAATAGAAAAAAGTAGAGTTAGGACTATGTCATAAGAATTAAAATATGACAAGTTGAAAAGTATATTTTATTTCCGACGCTTCTTATTTTGTGAGAGTCTGAAGAGGATCATCGATGTATACAATCTTCTTTTTATATTTTTTATAAAAAAAATTATTTCCGTGATTCGAACATATGATTTTTTTCATCACAAAGAAATAGTTGGCTAATTACATAAAACTAATATTTAGAAGAATTAGGTAGCTTTTTGTATTTGCCTACATAATTTTTAAGTTTATCGTGATAAATTTATTAGTTGTTATATATTCATATTTTTATTTAATAATAAAAAACATATAAAGACGCTAAATAATTCCTCAACAAAATATTAATAAAATCTATTTTTAAATTGACTTATCTAAATTTTAAATATTTAATTAACCAAATTAAATCTTAACTAGTAGTGTTCAATAGATTAAGTTTGGATTATTTGAACTTGAGCATAGGAGACCGGTCCAAACGATCTGAACTCCATCTCCATGGCCCAAGATCGGTTCGAGCGTGCTCGGGCCATGCCAATTGGCCGAACATAAACGAAAGCAAAAAACTTTAAAAGGATTTACAGCTAAAGATTGAAACTTGTTAAGCTCACCGGTGTGATCCCTCCGAGCAGTAGCCACATAAACGAACCAAATTCAAGTGGTGCATAGAGCCTATAATGTTCACTTCAGTAATAAATTCCCTCTCTCCATGTGGTAGGACCTTGTCAAGTTTCTTCACAGCTATCAAAGTTCCATCCGCTAAGCTTCCTTTATACACACTCCCAAATCCTCCTGTCAAAACAATATTAGCAAAAGCTTAGTTAGGCCAGTCCTCTTTTTCTACACAAAACGCAGTGATAATATACACTCGAAGTTTATTACCTGTTCCAAGAAGCTGGGAGAAATTCCAGGTACGTATTTGCAGGTCACGGTAGCTAAAATTTATTGGAGAACCAGAAAGAATCAAAGCACTTTCCATAGCTCTCTTCAGAGATCTCCTCCTATGGACATTGTAGTATAATAATAAACAGAGTAGCCCAATGAGAACCGCCATGCTCAATGCTATAGGAAGGACTACAACCTTCTCACGAGTAGTATCAGAATCTTTGTCAGAAACCCTTTTGTCAGATCCTGAAACCATAGTCTCATTCGAGTTCGATCTAACCTTGACGAATAAGGTAGAACTAGTGTCCTCATATCCACCAAAATCCAGACTTCTCAATACCCAACAGTAAGGATTCTCATCATCAAGCCCATAAACGGAAGCCACACACTCACAATCTGATAAACAAGCGTCGCCACACTTTGTCACTGTAGGAATATCACTGTAATTTGCTATAATCGAAAGTTCTGAGAAATAGTAATTTGTTTGTTGCACAGGTTCAATCCTCAAACCTGAGCTATCGTTTTCATTTCCAGGACCGCATTTTCCTACCGATGATGAATTCCCTGAGCACTGCAAATCTGTTCCTAGTTTGGAAGTACCAGGCAGACAGGTACATGAAGCATTAGTCTTGCTTCTGTCCAAATTACAAACACCATTCCCGCAAATTCCTGCAATATCGCAAGGATTGGAAACTGCAGCCCATTCAGGAACCCATTGACGAGATCCATTCACGTCATTGTCCCATCTGTACAAACGTATATTCCCATTAGTCTCAAGTATCAATCTTCTAAGAACTGACGACTTGGTCGAACGATTAGTAGCAGAAGCCAATCCATCATCATCAGCATCATTTTTGTACACATAAACAGCTCCATTTGACGACTCACCATACACAATCCCAAAGCTTCCTGCTTCGTCCAACACTGCAACTACATCACCGGTAACGTTTGAAATGTCTGGTCCATTCCAGTAGGAATAGTTATTGTACGCTTCAGGTGAACTATAATCAGTCGGCTCAGGCAGGTTATAGGTTAGTGCGAGGCTTAGCGAAGTGGGCTGTTGCAGCATCTTCAGAGAGTAATACCCACCGTGAAGAGGTGATGTTGCTGATGTCAGTTCTCGAGTCACTGTCAAAGGTTGGTTTGGTAGGAGTGTGTCCGATGGATGTAAAAAGCTTTGCCAAGCAGGTTGGTTCGTTCTGGTGTACAGTATGAAGTTGCCGGATTCCTCCATGACGGCGGTTTCCACGCCCGCTCCGGTGGTGTTTGAGGACCATACGGTGGAACTCCGATCAACAAGGAGGAGGTCGCCGGTGGTGTCTAGCTCCAGGAACGCGTCCTTGGTTACCGGAGAGTTTCTATTTAGATGACACCATTGAGCAAAAAGCAAAGGGTTGGCTTAATGAAATTGAGCATCAAATTACCTGCGAGAGCTTGTGTAAAGAATAAAGACAGGAACATGGTTTTGATTTCTTTTTCTGTTGTTGTTAATATTGTAAAAATATAAATTCAGTATTAGTACCCAAACTTACTTAAAATTGGTGGTTTTACCCAAAATAGACTTGTAATTCATAATGAAACATAAAACTCATAGGAACAAACCTGTTAGCTGACCAAACCACGGTTTGGTCTCCAGGAAGATCAGCGAACCAAATTGCAAGTTGAAACCGGTCCTTAGCGTCTGCTTTAGTGAAACCAAACGCGAAGGTCCCATTGTCCGAAACCAGTGCTCGGTTTTCACTAGCCAAAAGTCTCGAACCCAAACCAAACTGGCTAGCCATGTAGCCTTGTACTAGACCAGTTAAGACCAAGCCGAACAGGACCAAGTTAGTAGAAGCAGCCATGTGAGAGATATCAACTAGCCAGTGAACCAAATTATTGCCAAAGACAATATGAGGCAATGCGCTTGCCTTATTTAATACAGGTGAGAAAAAAGCTAAAGAAAAGTTTGAAGATCGTAACACGTAATACAGTGGTTGGTGAGCTACAACTTTGAAAAAGAAACAGGAGATCGAGTGGTCGGCTTCAGAGATTAGGGAAAGTGGTTTTGTACTGAGGCACGTCTCTGGTGAGAGTTATTTTCAACCGAACTACACCGGCCGTGAGAAAAAAAATTCAATTTCGATTCAACTCGATCCGCAATCAATGAATAAAAATATATATTTGCTCGAATTCGGATTCGGACTCAGAGCTTAAAATTTTGTTTAAAATCTTAGTGTCATTACTTATCCTTGTGTCACAACGTCAATCAATTTGTTTTACTGAGTTATGTGTGTCGTGAGGATCTTGCTTTATGTGTAGATGTTAGAAGTGCCTAACTCGCCTTCAAAAGTTAGCTCAAAAGAGAAAGGTTTGCACATTATTATAAATTGTTGAATACTCTCATAGTTATCTGATGTGGGATTCCTGACACACCCCCTCAGTCCAGAGCAAGATTGGACATCTGATGGACATATTAAACAAAGAGACATAACTGGGCATCGCCTCAAACCATCGAGACAAACTAGCTCTGATATCATATTAGAAGTGTCTAACTTATATAAATCTAGTGGGTTACTCCACCTATTACCAATTGATTTTAGGATGGAACATCATTTAGACTTGTATGTGGTTTAATTTTCCTTCTCATATGGGCCTATAAATCCATTGTAAATTCTAACATGATATCAAAGCAGATTGTTCTTATGTTAGTCGTTAACACCTCAAAATGATAGATTATGTTACGTGTTAGACCCACACATGAGGGGGGTGTTGAAATATAAAGAATGGAAGTTTGTCCCATATTAGAAAAAGAGAGGAAAGAAGACTAACATATAAGTTTAGTGGGCTACTCTACCTATCACTAATTGGTTTTAGAATAGAACCTCATTTAAACTTATATGTAGTCTAACTTTCCTTCTCGTGTGAAAATATAGGGCTATTATAAATTCTAACATGGACCAGCCAAGAAACGAACCTGTTGAAATGGGAGCACTTGATTGATTATTTTTCTACTATAATTAAAGCATAACAATCAATAATTAGTTGCAGCTTTCAATAGTCCATTCGTATTGAAGTTCATAACGATTTGTCAACGTATTGACATCTCAACCTTGACAAATTGTCTCATCAAAGGAGCGTTTGTTTGCTATAAATGGTAATACAACATCTGTCTACAGTTTCCCGAACTCGGCCCACTTTGATCTGGCTTTGAGTTCGAACCTATTAAAACTTCGGGTTGGATCCAAACCAAAATGTGAATTCGTCATGGTGATTCTACTAGAAGACATCAACTATCTTGAGGGAGATCTCGTGAATATTCAACCTGTTGCAACATCAAACACATACTTTTAGAAGAGTGTCTCGCATTACTTCTCATTTTCCTTTTGAAAACTCTCTTTAACAAACGGCTTTATTTTGAACGGATGGAGATCAAAACTGTTCTCTTCTAAGCTTTTGATGTTTTAGCAACATCTCTAAAGTCTAGTTTTAAGATGCCATTTGCTTGGGACCAATCGGTTTCATGTCATTTTCCATTTTTGGCTTTTGTTCCCAGAACTTGTCATTGTCACTCTCGTTTTCCGACAACTTCAGGGGACATCTTGTCTCCTATTTTTGTTTTCTTTAAGTTTGTAAATTTTAATTACATACAAATAAGTATCCTTGTAAATGAAAAGTATATTAACTCCTCAAGCATTTAGGTTCTTGAGATCACCTTTGAAAGTATGGACGGTGAATTATACTTTTGATGCTAGATGGTAGACAATTTAAACATTAGCAACAGAATCTATGCTTCTTTTTTTTAAGTTCAAATTCGATCCAAAACTTGATCATCTTTTTCGTTTAATTTTCATTTTGATTTTGGAGGAAAACTTTAACTGATTCGAGTCATTAAAGTAAAACTAAGTTGACATTTTAATTTTTAATCCAAGTCAAAATGTCATCAATTTAAACTTTACCAATCAATTTTGATTCGAATAGATCTAAAATGTCATTTTTACTATCAATCATTTTTTCTGTCGGTAGAATCCATGCAAGTGTCTCGTTTTTTTTCTAATTTTAGGTTGCTGTTAACTTGAATACTGTCGTACTCATCAGTAAAGTTATACATATTTTATCCTTTCATTTGTTGCTCATTTGGGATGCTTGAAGCCAAATCATTAGTTAACACACAAGCCGAATAATTAGTTAAAAATGCATTTCATGTGTGAAATGATCATTACAATTCATTTTAACGTAAAAATTTGTTAGCACCATCTTCTTCTTTTTTTTTTTTTGGTGAGACCATAATTTTCAATAACAAAATGTAAATATAGTGACAATTACGAATTATTATGGAAATTATAATACAATATTACAACTACAAAACCCTTTTTTCTCTTAATCTTGGTAAGTACAACTTTTGGATGAGCTTAATACCAAATTGTTGGTATTTCGTTTATATATATATAATATTTATTGCAAAAAAATAATTTTAAATTAAGTTTCAAATTTTCAAAATTATAATTATACAGTTTAAAACGTTTCTAATAATAAAAATAAGATGATATGTAAGTTAAAGAGAAAGATTATCACATCCTTGTTTTAATAAATACTTTGCATTATTAAATTATAATGGAAATTCTTAAAAAATTAACACTTGTCAGTCCTTATCCCTAACATATTTCGAGTCACTGACTTCTTTGGGTGGGAGCAAGTGTTTGGGAATCATGAGATCATCCAAAGATGCAGACAAAGCCAAAGTGAAGCAACTATAATTGAAAAATTTTGTCTGATGAATATAATATAAAGGATGGGCAGAAGTATTAGGGTAAGCATGAGCATTACGAGCATAGCTTGGACATGCAAAAATGTATAATTTGCAAGAACCTGCTCCATCTAGGCACTTATTCTCTTTCAATTGCCTACCTTCTACATGATTGTGGATTTGTTAGAAACATTTTGAAAGCATATGGGTTGCACTTAGAAATGACAATAAGTTGATCAGTAATAGTTTGAACTTTGATTAAAGTCGTACAAGATTAAAAAATTTAAAATATAGTCGTTTAGGTTTGAATTGACCAGATCGCTTTGAGTCAAGTTAAGTTGCAACATGGGAACTCGAATCGTGTTCAAATCCAAAAGGATAATTTTTCTTAACTCAAACCCTAGCTAATTCATAGACAAAAAAAGTCTCTATTGCTTTGCTAACCTTGGTTGTTCTTTTATTAGTTTCTCTAATTGTTCTTTTTTTTTTCTCTTTTTCCTTAGTATGCACTAGTTTTGACAATGAGTCCAACCTCTTAAATCTCTCATATTAATACCCAAGCTTAAATTTAAGTCTAATCTAAGTTAAACATGATTTGGGTTGTTAATTTTGGATCAGAATAAAAATGTCTAACTTATCACCAATAATCAGACCTAAAAAAACTTATTAAATTTGAATTTGATGACACCTAATACTTAAATATAATGTTGTTTTTTATTAAACTGAATTTAATTTATTGATTTTGGACTGAATTTGGGCTAATTTACCATCCTAATTCGCATAAATCATTCCTCTTGTTTTGGTTAGCATTGATATAATATTTAAAAGAAAAGAAAACTTCAATTTGAAGTTCTAATGCCAAAAAAAGAAGTTAAGAACAAATGATAAAGTGGGGTAAAAGTTTGATGCAACAGTACATAATAGGTGTTTGTGGGGGCACAAGTTCCTGTTTATGTTTTCACACTTTTTTCTGTAATTCATTCGTCATAATTCCTTGTCTCTTTGCCAGACAACCACATGACGATTTGCTAGAAAGAAGAATAAATGTCTGTGGTATATATATAGGCCATAGCTCACCCCATAGCGATGTATTTCAAGGTAGTGTGCTTCTTCAAATTTCTTTGCATTATATCCATGGAAGCTTCACAGTCTCTCTCCATTGAAAGCTTTTCATATAGTTGGCTAGTAAATTTGAAACCATCTCTTGAAAGCTTAGACAGTTCTCTCAGGGCCTCACTTGATGCATCCGATGAAGCTTCGTTCATCGAGATGGACCCGAGATTGCCACCATCTGAGAGATTTATGTTCAGGAACTCTCAGGATTTGAAGTTCGACTTCCCAACATCACAATCTCCTCGAGCTCTTGTTCACGCCGACGAGCTTTTCTCTAATGGCTATGTCATGCCTGTCTTCGTCGACCCTTTGAAGGGTAACGCTTACGGAGTCTCAGATTCAGAATCAACCCTTCCTACATCTGTACATGCACCGAAGATCGTCGGTTCAGGGAATAAACTTCGGTGTTCTTCTTTAAGAAGATGTAAAAGATTGTCAAGGCAAATATTTCAGAAGTACATGGATTTCCTGAGGCCATTGTATAGGAAAATTAGTGGTCACAGATCAAGAACTAGAGCTGGTTCTATGGATTCGAACGTTCAGGTAGTAAGAAACTGGATGTGTTCATCAGAAACATCTTCAAGAACAAGTGTAGCTTACCCCTCCATTGACGATTGGAGAAAGTCCTGTGATTCTGAGAGCTCAATTCATGAAGCTGTTCTTCATTGCAAAAAATCCATAGGTGAGTCTTAAACTTTCAAACTTAGTTACACCATTGATTAGCTATATTTGATACATTTTTTCAGCTTCTGAAATGCTTCATGTCAAGTTATTTTCAGGGAAATGAAATTTGAGGGTGTTCGATAAAGGAGAGTCAAGAAGACAATGAAAGGGAAAAAAGAATAGAAAACAAAAGGAGCAATGTCCATATTCATATCATCACATGGGAAAGAGAGAAAATGAAGAAGGAAGAGAGAGAGAGAGAGAGAGATCACAAACACAAGCCACATGTTATTTTTATTCTTTTCTTCAATTAGCCTATGAGGATAATGTAAATTTGTTTTTGTAAGGAAGTAGAAGAAGCTTGTGTGGATAGTTTGGCCTTGCCCGTGGAGGATAAGACATCAAATATAGCTATTTTCTTGTTCTTTTTTTCTTTGGTTTTTTGTGCCTCTTTCCTTCATGAGATGAAAACTTACCACCTTCATAGATTCTCTTCCTTTTGTGTAGAGTATTGTTAAAGTATTAGTCTACCACAAGTATCTGCCTATCTTTGTCTTTCTACAACTTCAAGTTGAACAAAGATTTGAAGGACTCTTTCATTTTCATTCTCATGTTTCTCACGTTTCCCCTTCAGATTTTATTTCATTGTCTTTCTGAATGCAAAAATATATAATGTTTGGATTAAATATTTTAGTCCTCATGCTTTAATTATTGTCAATTTACACCTTACAGTAATGTTTAATTATCACACAACCTCTTTTCGTCATATATTTTTACTTAAAATGTCTTGGCTAATAAGATAATGTCATTTTGAAATTATGGATAAATGAAACCGATATAAGAAAAACATATAATATTGGAATATTTCATGAAATGGAAATCATCTTTTCCTAAAACTTTTTATATAAATTTAAGGAATGAGCTAGGAATATATTATTAAATAAGATACAAAATGTTTAGTTCAACGAATTCTCTTTCTCCTGACCGGTTGATTCCCACCAGAAAAAAAAAAAGATTTTCAGAGAACTGATCATAAGCTTCCAAGTCGGGCAATCTCGTGAAGGGTGATGAGATCCTTGGTTTACTATTATTTAGCCTACGCCTTAAGACACGGAAAAATAGATACCAGAATAGTTGATGAAAGCGATCACAACTGATTTGATTAATTAATAATATCAGCTATTTATTAAAGATGTTTAATAAAATTAACTGACTAGTATTAATTATTTATGTATAAAATTACTTATAATGATATGATTTAGAAAATACTTATTTTCATTATAGCTGCTAGAAAAAAGGGATATAAAATAATCATGGTTAATATATATGCATATGTATATGTTTAAGAAGTGAAAATATCAAGACATATTTAAATTTTAATATGCTATTATTTAAAATTTACGTGTACAAAATATTGTAGTGAAAAAATACTATTTCTTAGCCGTTAATATATGTTATAAATCTTGTAAAATTAGTTTATTATTTAAAAAATCAATCTAATTTAAATAAACTTACGTTTAACTTATTCTAAATTTAGTTTATATTTATTCAAAAAATATGCTTTTAAAGTTGATTCAAATTCGTTTTAAATTTATAATTTATCTTTTTTATTTTAGTATCCAAATTTAGTGAAATTGTGGATATCTTATATTTATTTCATATTATTATCTGCTTATTCTTATTTATATAAATAAATAAGTAAAAATAATATTGTGTTATTTTAAATATATGAGTTTTCTTTTTTTACTAATAATTTTTCTATTTGAAAAATTTTGTTGTTCCAGCTTTCTTTAATAGAAAAAAAGCTTATGAAGGAGAATAAAACGTGGGTTGTTGATGATTTATGCAAAATTCTTATTTACGCATTTTCTTTCTTAAATGTTGGCTGTTGGATCAAACCGCTCCAACATACCAGCTTTTCTATTTTCAACTTATTATTTTAAATCAGGTAATTAATCAGCCAAACTACCAATTAACTTCAATAATTTTTTAATATAATCAATCAGCTAATTTATATAAATAAGTTTAAAAAAACATCCTATAAGATATTTATAAAACAAGCCTTCAGGTTATGTCCTTTAGGTTTTGTTTCCTGCATCTCTTGCATTGCCCTTGGCATTCTATTTACCTCTAACTCTGCAATAAAATAGCTTAAAATGCCGCTTAGGAGAATATCCAAGTAGTGGAGAGATCAGCTCCCACAAAATTTCTAAGGGCACGAAGTCCTAAAGCTGTGTCACATGAACTCCATGAGATCCTTACATGCTAGAATTCTTATATCAAATTTGGTGGGGAAAAATTTTTAAATTATACCCTAACATTTTCTTAAAATTTTAAGTAAGTCCTTTTTGTTATTTATAAAATTGCGTTACATTCTAATAATTTTAAAACAATACTACTAATACCCTAAAATATTAAATTTATGAATTGTTGCACTCGAAAATGTATTAGATACTCATTCAAAAGGTGATGATTAGGAATTTGCATCACTAAACAAAAACCTTTAAGCTTTATAAAAAAAAAAAATCCGATTCCATAGTTTCTTGTAGGTGGTAGGGACACATCCCATGTATTTTGGTTCTATTGTCGGCGTAGGTTCCATTGCCGACCCATAAAGTCTTTCCTTCATCAAATTCAAGGCTGATCTTTTTCGAGCATAATCATAGGCCTAAGACCCTTTTGTGCCCATATCTGCCAAGCAGTATTGAAACTCACATCTCTCTTCAATAATTCAATGAAAAGACACACAGACTTGTAACTGAACAAATCAAGTTGTTAACTGATTGGATGCTCGTATTGGTAATAATAAGATGTTGGGAATTATGAAGGGAAAAGTACAGACTGAAATCCAAAAGTTAGGGAACACTTACAAGCAACATCATTTAACAGCTTCTTCACTCTACAAGTAGGGTTTGTTCCTGATCCAGTTAAAAACTACTAGATTAAGTTTAAGTTAATTAGCTTAAAAAAAAGTTTAAGTTAATTAAGCAAATCGTGAGTTGAGCTCAGATTTAAAATTCTAATTATTCAGTTCAAAATCTATAAAATGTTCAAAAAATTTAAAATCAACTTATCAAATTCATTTTTTAAAAATTTTAGGTCAAACTCTTTTCATATCAAATAAGCGATCCTTAAAAGAAAAGTCAGACTAGTATTAACTTATTGGATAAAATTTGTTGGACTTCTTATAGTTTGACATATCATTAAAATATTCGTAACTTTTAAAAATTATTACGGTTAACTATATAAAAAAGTTCAAACTTTGCCAATTTTTTAATTATAGCTTGAACTTAAACAAGTAGTGATAAAATATTTAAATATTTAATTTTTTTCAATTTTAGCGCGAACTTTAAAAAGTAGTAATAAAATGTTAAAATTTTCAATTTTTTTTAATTCTAACCTAACGGTAGTGTTTTTGTTAAATTTAGAAATGACTTTAATTAGATTACGCAGTTATGACAATTTTACTGAAGTGGTATATTATAATGCCATAATTGTTTGGTACGTCAACTTTTGTTATAATAACCCAAACTATTAATAACCCTATAGAATTTTAATTTTATTACACATATTCTATCATTGTCAAATTTTGTTATAAATTATAATTGCAAAATTTAGAATAATGTCTTTTAGTGCGAATTGTAATGTCACGTGTAGTGTCATTCGTAAAAATAACATCTTTTTTAAATCGACAGATAGAGCTTTCAACGGAAGTTGATGATTAGAAATGTACGGGTAACATAAAACTAAAACTATACAAAAATTTGATAATTTTAAAAAATTAGGAACATATTAATAATATGTTAAACCATAAGGCTTCAACGAATGTAACCCTAACTTGTATCTTCTTCAAGAAAATTATAACTCCTTTCATCGAACTTTCATCCTGTTGAGCTAAAAGGGTGATCAAACCGACTTAGTACAAAGAAATGTGAATTTCTGGTCCCCTCAGCAAATGGGGTCCAACTCCAAGCATGTGAAAATCTGGCTATTTCCATGGCTGATCTCTCAATTCTTGAGTCACATTCTAGCTTTTCTTCACTATCACGACCAAGCATAGGTGGCCAAACACGAGCCATTGGGTTAGGAACGGAATTGGCTTAAAAACGAAGAGTTCATCACATGTGAACCACTAGGATGAGGAGACAAAGACAAAGTCTGCTAGGTGAAGGAACATCAAAAGTTCGTTAAACAGCGAATTTTCTGTTTATGTCTTCTTTGTTGGGACTTCTTGCTACTCCACAAAAGCAGCTAAACCAAGAATGGCATTTATGGGTTTTGTTTTTCTCTTGTAGCTACAGTGTCACCTGTGTAGGGGACCGAGACCTCTTCCATGCTACTTGTAGAGATGTTAAATCTGATTCGTCAATCCAAAATCAATAAATTATATTTAAGTTAATTAGATTATGACGAACGATCAATCACAATAATCAAATAACAAAACAAAAAATAAACGAACACACAGATTTATATAGTTCATCAAAATATGGCTACGATCATGGGCGGCTAAGGTTTTTTTAGGAGGTGCTTGGTTAAGGGGTATGAGAATAAATCAATAGGAACGGAATGAATAGTGATGGTTGGTTGATTATTATGATTGAATGAATAGTTTTTTCATACCCAAGTTTAAGGTAATGGTCCATACCCTCTATTTGTAGGAGGAATGGGTTTGATTCCTACCAACACTAAGGGGGCGTTTGGTTTGAGGGTTTGTGAATGAAGGAATGGAATGATTGTAAAAAAGAGTGTTTGTTTTGGGGTTTTCAATTCTAAGGGAATGGATTTATTCCTT